>OZ014438.1:13585237-13857303 GCA_963966035.1 Acleris laterana
AATCCGAAATTTCAAAATGTCTAACGTTAACAATTACGATTTGCAAAATTATGAATTTCAATACACCGAACAATAATAAGTCCGAATGAATAATAATCAGAAATATCAAAAATACGAATTCCGATTATTAAAATACCGATCTTCAAAACTCCGAATATCATTACACCGACTAATAATAAACCCGAGTAATCAAAAGTACGAAACATCAGAATTACGAATTGCTGTTATTAATTTTGCATTAGTTTTTTTTATTATATGTATTAGCACTGACTCTGACTTATAAAATTAACTATGAAAAAAATTGTAACTTCCCGTGACAGGGGCGACTGGATAGTGACAATTTAAGATTCCGCCTTAGCTCCGGCGCCGGCGCTGCGGGGAGAGCAGCCATTTCGCCCTCGCGTGACAAAGGACGGTCGCCCGTGCTCCGCTCCGCAGCTTCGGCTTGCCTCAGCCGCTCCGCTTTGCACGACTCCCGTCCTTTGCCTCTCCCTTCGCGTCTCCGGCTTTTTATATACACTCTAGGGGTAAGACAGACAAGACCACGTGGATTTTGGGGTACTCCAATTCGGTTTTGTTACCTGTGTCTACAATGGGAACACCCAAATACTCCGAAATATTTTATTCCGAATTTACTAATTCCGATTTATAAAACATAATTCCTAATAAATAAAATTCCGATTATTGAAAACACGAATTTCATTATCCCGAATATCAAATTTCCGAATTAGTAATAAAGTTTCGGAAAATTAATAATCGGAATTTTGTTTTTCGGGCCAATGACACTTCGGGCTTTTCATTATTTGGAGTTATAAAAATCGGAAAAATATACAATCGGAATTTGGAAATTTGGTTAAATAAATTTCGTGTTTTTTAGTAATCGAAATTCCTTAGGAATTATGAAATTCGGGGTTTAAAAAATCGGAATTAGTAAATTCGGAATAAAATATTTCGGAGTATTTCGGTGTTCCCCGGTGAAGGTCGTCTTCTATACGGATCTCCTTCTATTTGGAACGTTATAGATTACGAACATTACTCACTCAGGCTTTCCACATTCTAGGCATATGTGTACCAAGTTATTGTCAAGTAGTTATATTAATTTTTACTTCGATATTATATTCATTCGACAAGTCGTGTTGTATGTATTTCGAACGCTGTAGATTACGAACATTATTCATTTAGGCATCCGACATTCTTGACGTATGTGTATCAACTTTATATTATAACATTTGTTTTTAGATGTTTTGATACGTAACCGATAAGCAAAGTAAATGTATAATTCGTTCATCTATAAAAAAATACTCGTATCTACTCGTCTCCTTGGCCAAAGGTGTTGAACAACCCACGTTTTCCTTTGTAACTTAGATATAATAAAGTATTATTTTTCATTTAAATAATAAACAACGACGTAAAATATAAAAAAGTGTTTGAACATGTGCAAATCATTAGTAAGTAAATATCGTTTCGAAGTAGCTATTGCGTTTGAAAACTGAAGCTGGAAAAAGTCGGGTTTTGCAAACTAATGATTAAATAAAAATAAAAACACGGAATTTCCCTTACTGTCAACAAAATAGGACTAATATTTTCGATACATATACAACTTTCTATAATAATTATATTTAAATTAATTTAAAGTTTGACTTTTATATGAAAAACGCAGGGGTGCTCAACACTTTTTGTCAAGGCTGTATAATCATGAATTAAGGTATTATTTGGACGCTGTTACGCAATAATGTGTCAATCCACAACGATTTAGCAATAAAGTGTCAACCCTCAATACTTTCGTCTTGGGTTGACATTATATTGCTAAATAATTGTGGGATGACATATTTTTGCGTAACAGCGTCCATTTATAGTTCTGACAAAATGTGTATGTATGAAAAAGTGATAGCAAGTATTTATATGAAGGGTATCTCAATTATGTTCGAAACCATACTACATTTTCACCAAATGATGTGCTTATCGTTCAAACTGACAAAAGCATTTATTCGGTGCCGCCAACTGCCCTTGAATGTAATTTTGAGACATCAGGCGTGTCACCGGGGCCGACTGCATCACATTACAAGGATCGATCTTTGTTTTAGTTTAGTTAATCTCGTTTTCATCGGTGAATTGAATTTTGTTTGTAAATATTTTCTATTTCGATATAATTAATTGTATATTTACATTTAGCGCTGTGAACTGGTCCAGTGACGTTGGTCACCGAGTCGTCGGTATCACAACACCGGACTCTTATCGTTTTCTTCGTCATCCTCGTTATATCACCGACCTTGTTGTTTTGACTTTTATTCTTGCAACTATTGATATCTGCGTAGATAATGTACTGGGGCCATCGAAAATACCTAGTTTCAAAAATAATTACGCAACTATCCGTTTTTAAGTAGGTAAGGCCTATTGAGTTATCAACTACATCTGGGCTAAGATTACTTAAAAGCACAAAAAAAAATCAATAAATCATTTCGGCCCATTATTGAGTATGAGTATGTACTCGTATGTAAAACGTGGTGTTGAATGAAAACAAAACAAAACAAATTTAAAATAAAATTTAAAAAAAACATTTTTATACTCACAACGAGATCTTTGGGTTTCGCAGTTCAACTGTTGTCGTTTAGTAATAATAAACCAATGTTATCGCGTTTTTTGCAGTTCTTGCCCGACATTTCCCCGACCTAAATTATCTTTGTGAACTAGAAGTTAGTATTTTGAGGTGATTTAAATTGTTTAAATGGTATAGTGTACGTTTTAAAACATGTGATTATAGTGCAATCAAATACGACGAAAATTCTAGTTATAACTCCGGAATCAATGTTTATCTGCCGACCCTGACACCGGTTCATCGCGGCAACAGATTGAGCGTACGATACGAGTTATTTACTGTTAACGGGTAAAAATTATTATGATGAAATAGTTTTAGCATTTAGGTCAAGAAATTACACATTACAGGTATACTGGAAGAGGTTCGTAATCTAGCAGCAGGGATTCTTCGTCGCATAAAAAATATGACATTTAGCTGAAGGAATAGGCCCATACAAATGCTCGTAATTTTCTCTTAAGCTCAGTTAGGGCATTACGTAAGATATAAGCATTGAGTCACCACATCGCTGGCAGCGGTTGGTACGCGGAATAGGCACGCCTCGTAAGACAAATAAGGCGTTCGAGATACATACTTAGCCGATAGATATAGTCAACTGAAATCCTATATTTTATTAGACCTCCCATATCTAAAGTTGTAATGTACTTAATATAAAGTGCAAATAATTTTTCACGCCACTGCTCGGAAATATGGCCAAAGAAGGATCGAAATCAGAATAGAAAGTTGCTCTTAGTAGTACAACACAAAAACAGTCCAACAATGTTGAGTTGCAAAGTAAAATGGAGTGTTTTTAGACCAGTTTACTTTCTACTCTGCTATTGGTCGGTTATTTATGACATTAGTAACTCGTTCGGAAATAAATAAAAAAATGTTTGACAAATATGACATTAGAACGTTTAATTAAAAAATTAAAACGTCAAATCCGCTCAGTGAAAGTGTATTTTTGCGATTGTAAACGTGTTTTTATGTAAGTTTTTAAGGCGTACGTGAAAAACGCCTTTGCATCTTTAAATAAGGTAAAAATTAAAAAAGTTAAAAGGCGGGAATGAAAATTACTTCTGTTCTTTTAATTGGAAACAAACGCTAAACTTTTGAACTTTTGATTGGAAGATACCGATACCGATACCGATACCGGCCGAAATGACACAAAATACTAATATAAATGTTCCGGGAAAAAACATTTCCTTGTCATTCAGCAACTGTCCTAATGCTAATATCAATATTACTTTTAATTAAACTGTGTATTATGTCCTAACCTGTTTTATTTCCTTACATTAGGCGTGAAAAGCACATAGTATTGCCTCGGTAGAAAGTGCAATAGATGGACTCGTATCTTCGCGGTCCTCACCTGCGGCTCGGCCCGCGAACTAACTCGTCCATCTATTGCTTACTTTCTGTACCTGGGCTACAATGTACTATTACTCGACATGTAACATTTTTACAAACATCTATCTTTTATCAATCGAATGTGTCCGAACTGTAAACTTTGACCGAGAGGGCAGGGTTATTATTGGCAGAACCAGCGGTCAGAGTTTTTTTTTAACAGGTTGTTTAGTTTGTAGCTCCTCATTTTTCCATACAATTACAAAACACACTGGTAAACATCTTAGCCTAAGTGTGCAAAATGTGGTTACAGAATTATCAAAAAGTTTTTAGAGTTTTTGGTAATTCTGTAGCTCTGCCTACCCCACTCTGGGAATAAAGGCGTGAGTTTATGTATGTATGTATGTATGTATGTTATACTCGTAAAACATGTATCTGCGATAAAATTCCTCATTCCAAAAAAAACAGAATTTAAATATTCCAATTTATTATTTTTACCAGATTCCTAAAACACTACATTTAAAATTTTCGGTTAATAGTACATATAATAAACAATACCCTTACTTGAATGTTTAGTAATAAATGTCATTTCAGTATATTAATAAACTAGTATTTAAAATTATGGTTTTTCGGGATAAGCGTCTTGGCCCATTTCAGGGCAGGGTTCTTTGATAAAATAGTGCCGACCGTTCTCTTGAATTTTCGTTTGCCCTGGACATTTTCTGTTCTTCTGTTCCACGAACTAAGAACAAAACGTGCAGGCTGTTTACATCCAAGTTGCTAGAAAAACTTCAATGTCAGTATTCATGAATAGAAGAATGGTCGGCTGCCGAGCTCAAATAACTAATCACCCATATATCACGCGCGTGACTGGTAACTTAGGCCCTTTTGGGTCCAGTGCTGGCGTAGTATTGCACGTTTCCTGTATACGCATTTTGAAATTTACGATTCCAAGTGTCCGGTTCCTATCAGAGTGCGGATTGATGTTTAGCGACGCCGACAGAGTGAGATGACTGGCTGCTAATAAAATGTCAAGCTTATTTTTTGGCCCATGAAATATTAAATTACTATTATATAGTGAACCTTTGCACCAATTGGACTATAGCAATAAGTAAGCGTTTAATTTAGAATTCAATTAATTATACAATCTTGCAACATTAGGCAGTGGGGCACGCCCTCTTGGCTATAAACTAAAACTATTATTCAAGTGAAAAAGTTTCTTCCATATGAAACAAACACGTGAGCGCTATTTAGATTTACGTGCAACCCAAAACGGGTAGAACTCAACAGACGCATTGTGCTGTTGGCGATCATCGACTGTGAAGTGGCTTTGATAAAATATTGCGGTCCAAGCACTTCTGCAAAACGAAACCGGTCGAAACGCCAAGGGTTCCGTAGACGAGTGAACACTGGCAATACATTGTTTAACAAAATCATTCATTGTGGGCATCAACATGGTTTTTAATTATTTTGTTAAGTACCTTTACTATATACTCTCACATACCTACTTGTAAGAGTATATATTGTAGGCAAAGTATTCTTTAAAATAAAAGTATTCTACGGGTTACTACTGGCCAATAAATGACATCAAATATGGTTTATATTTGATGTCATTTATTTGTCAGTTGCAAAGAAAACGGGCAGTTGCGATTACGTCGAGTAGTTTAAATATAATGAAAGGAAATGCGATTTTATGCTACAAATATGAAATAATATAAATTTTATACAATGATAATAGGGTTTCTTCGTAAGTAATACTTTCTTCATTGTGTAGCACAACATATTTTTAGTAACAGTATATTTAAACTACTTATTTGAAAAATCGAATGTGCCCGCTTTCTTTGCCACTTAAAAACAACCGAAAATAATTTGATTGTTAAATTGGTTTTGATATAGTTACGGCTAAAACTAAACCGTTTCGTTAAGGGAACAATGTCATGGAAAGTCATTAGATTTACCAGAAATTATAACCTTAAGTAATAATAACTATCTTATTTATTAAAATTTAAATGTAAATTATATTTTGGTTCGTCAAAAAATGTTAAGTTCCACAGTGCATTATGGTTTTATTTATAACCACCTTACCCGGGGACATTAATTTCTTAGGAAAGAAAACATTACCTATTCACGAAAGAAACCTTCGAAACAATGAAATTCTTTTTTTAACTTTGTTCATGTACAATAGCAGAGTAAAATAAAAAAAAACAAAAGAGCAAATTTGTAATTTAAAGCTCAAATAAATGCTAAGAAAGTAAATAATTTCAGGATAAGAGCACACGAGTCGGATTACGCTAAGTAAGACTCCGTCGCGGATATTACGAATGTAAAAAAACCGGGCAAGAGCATGTCTGGCCATGCTCAGTGTAGGTAGAGTTCCTAAGCCGGTACTACACTAAAACTATCTCAAAAAAGTGCACCAGAAAAAGAGCGTATCATCATGGCACTTACCTCCTTTTGTTGAGGAGCGCAGTTTTTCGGCAATAATTCAGAAACGGTATATCCGATCGTATTGAAAGTAATTTTCGTTGAAAGTATTTATTAAGCATTACCTATGTGACTTTTATATTATTTGGACTTACGTTTAAGATAGTACTTACGGTAAAGAATTTCTGAAAATATTCACCTAGTCAACAAAACGGTTTAGGGCCACTTGCACGCAGAATTTAACCCTGGGTTAAGGCACTAACTCGAGTTAGTAGACGTCAGATTCATACGAAAACTGTCATTTTAACTCGAGTTACGCCCACTTGCGCGGACCAGAGTTAGCCCTTAACCCAGAGTTAAGCGTCTACTTTTGTACGTGGTTTGCCGCCTAACCTCGGGTTAAGACGCTAACTCTGGTCCACGCAAGGCAAACCACGTACAAAAGTAGACGCTTAACTCTGGGTTAAGGGCTAACTCTGGTCCGCGCAAGTCCGCGTTAGTGTCTTAACCCAGGGTTAAACTTTTCGTGCAAGTGGCCCTAAGGGCCTTAACTCGAGTTAAAATGACAGTTGTCGTATGAATCTGACGTTTACTAACTCGAGTTAGGGCCACTTGCAAGACAAGTTAGTAGACGTTAGATTCATACGAGAACTGTCATTTTAACTCGGGTTACGCCCACTTGCGTGGTCCAGAGTTAGCGTCTTAACCCGAGGTTAGGCGGCAAACCACGTACAAAAGTAGACGCTTAACTCTGGGTTAAGGGCTAACTCTGGTTCGCGCAAGTCCGCCTTAGTGTCTTAACCCAGGGTTAAACTTTTCTTGCAAGTGGCCCTTAGTGTCTTAACCCAGGGTTAAATTTTTCGTGCAAGTGGCCCTTAAAGTGTTTTTAAAACAACTGTCAAAATGTGAGCCACAGGAAAAAAAAACATTTTTCCATTTCACGTATCTATTGAGTGCCCGCCAAGAAAGATATTTTTTTAATTTAACAACCAAACTAAGTAGGGGTTTCATCAATGTCCCTCTTGTAGTTTTCAAGTAAAATGCCTATGACATGCAGACGGACGGACAGACATGACGAAAGTATAAGGGTTCCGTTTGTGAGATTTTGGCAACGGAACCCTAAAAAAATTGTTTGACGCTAATCCTTCGAGTACAGTCCAATTTCCCGGTATAAAAAGTACCCCTTTTCGAGGATTTAAGCTATCTCCAGTTCAAATTTCACTAAAATTTGCGGATTCGCTGTAAAGCGTATTAAACCATCAGAGTTACTTTCGCAATAAAACTAGTAGTATTGTCATCTATAAAGACCACAACGATTAGCAAATTTTGTAAACAAAATTATTTGGTGCTATATCAAACGTTTTTTAGTAGGATTGTTACTCGTCTGTAACTTAAGAAGCAATGAAGTCTACTGGATCTTGATAGCTATTTTACGTTTTTAATTCATTAGGTATGCGTGTTTTTTTATGATTTCTAGTATTTTTAGTTTTAGGGGAGCTTAATATTTCCCAAACCAAAAATTAGTACTTACAACATTTTTTAACCCTATTTATCGCTGTCTATAAATATATTGAGCTTTAAAGCGCTATTTTTTGAAGTGTTTCTTTAAAAATATGATCTACATATCTAGAATTCCGTCTGTTTTCTTTACCTTCCCAGCGCTAAAACTGTTTACGATACTCGTAAGTATTATCTAAAATGGTTCCTAAAGTGTCGACGAAACCCAGAATCACAATAACAATACGGAGTGTAAGCCGTTTAAACAAAAAGCATATTGTTTTAAAGTCGTCGATCATCGCCACTTAAGTGTGCTTTGATATTAATACTCAATATTTCAGTTCCAATGTGAGATGGTTCCGTAGAGTTAGCTTTACACTTTTCGTAGGACAGATGTGGTTTTTGCGTTTCATTACATTTACTAAACTGTTTCGTTACTGACAGACTGACTAATGGACTAAAATACGATGTGCAATTGGGAATCACAGATACTCTGTAACTAGTCGATGGTCCAGCTCGAATTGCATATCTAGTGCAGTAGTGTCATCATTACAGTCAATAAAATGCTGCTGTTATTTTACCAACCGCTTCTTTTTTAAATTGTCTACGTTCTGTTAGACCTATTAAATTCGGAAAACCTTATCACACGACTCTAAAGTACAGCCATGTCAAATTAAAAACGTCCTACGAGTATGTGAGGCACAGGTTTACTCTTGACGAGTCAAGTTTAGGCTAAAGTCCATCTTTGCTGTCAAGTCGCCATCAAATATATCTAGGCAGACAAGGTGCTCAAGGATATCTGAACGCGCTCTAACGCCTTTAACAATAGAGTTAAATTTAGATGTTTTTGAGCAACTTGTCTGATCCAATTTTTATGCCAACTATGCATCAATCACTCCAAATGTCAAAAGTTAAAATTACTTCTTAACACAAATCACTAAGCTTCTCTACGCGTGTCGGTAAACAAGAGATGCACACCATGCACGGTGCCCTAAAACATTCGTTTTAGCAGGTATTGCTGAGTCGATCGCCGCCGGTTCAGCTGCGCACGCGGCTCCGGTGTCGTAACCCGACCCGCCCTGTGACAAATGTGAAAAGTATTGCGCTTTTGTGCCCGTGCTCGCCTCTGTTATACGCCGTGCTCACATTACAACGAACTGCATTTCAGCTCAAACACCGCGCCGAACTTGCTGTCCTGCAAATTGTAGACATTCTCGTCTGACCACGTGACCCATTAAGTTGCTCTTAAGCGCGTCACAGATATTGCTATATTTTATTCTGCATACTTAGCATTACATCTTATTGAGCGCATAATTTTGCGCCATACTATAAGGCCAGTAGAGAGTAAATAGTACCTACTCGGATCTTATTTAAGCAATACTTACATGAACAAAATAACTGGAAAATCTTACACAAATTAACTTAACGCTCAGCTACTAAAGAAAGATAAACATAGGTAGGTACTTAGGTATAACAGGGAAATATTACTTAGACATTGGATTTTTATTTCATGTAATGCATACAAAATTACAAAACATCTTAAAATACTAACTATAAATAAAATAAACCCTGCAGTTCACCCGCTCGTGGCCCTAAAATGCTGGCCGCGTTCCCCCTTTGCACAGCCATACTGAGTCGCTACGCAACGAACGAGCCTGTTCTGGGATCACCCGCCGCCAAAATAAGTCTTTCCGACACCTCTTTTTCAAACTTCTTGGTGTCGGAAGACCACTGACCCAATATTTCCATTGCAAGTGCCGTAAAAAAGTAAGTTTAATTTAGAAAAGCATATTTGCGGCACTTGATGGTCTGGGCTTGCTCAGCCGCGGACTCGGGCTGACGAGCGGATTCCTCGATGTGAGACGGAGCTAATGTGTCCACGAATATTACGTCCCAAGCCAAGGGGCGGCCCAAACACCATGGCACCAAAATGGAGCCGTCAGGTCTTTTTCCATCCGAGGCAGAAAAACTTGAGGGCACCAGGTTTGCTGTAATATTGGCTGAGCCGAGGGAACGTTTGACAATGTCGTGTTAGAAATTCTGCCTAAAAATACGGCCAGCACTTAGGTGGCAAACGAGACCATGCCGACCCAGTGAGTTGACGTGTTGACCACAAAGGCAACAGGGGTGCGGTTCTTCTTCTTCTATTTTTAATATAGGCGGTCCACCGCGGTATTTCGCAGTGATTTCGCCAGCGTCAAGTGTGTAGAGTAAATCAGTAAATATAATAAATCCAAAGTACAAAGACATCTTTCAATCAGCCATTTTCCCTCCTCGAAGGTTAGCGGAAGACCAAAATTTATATATACTTTTTAAATTATACCTTACTGTTTATTATTGAATCCTTATTTATCAAAAATTGCACAAACTGACTGAAAAAAGAGCTAGCCGTCGTCTCCAAAGACTTAGCCCTGAATATCAAGAGTTGCAACCATCTAAATAGGCGACAGAAAAAAACCATGGACGAATACGAGGATTCTATTTCAGATATTTCCATACTGGAGGAAGTACACTTTCAAAGGTGAACAATCCTTTGAGGCCAAAATTAATTATGTTTTCTTATCCGATACAACCATTGTGGAAGGAATACTTTGCCAAGGCAAAAAAATCTGGGAAAAACTTAAAAGCATACAAGCAGGAGAGTTCTTAACTATTGGTACGGCCATGGTATCTTCCACAACACCTTTAATCATAAAAAAGGGAGGCCCAAATATTACTATCTCAGACAATGAGTACACCCTGAATAGTCTTACAGGAATGTGTGCAGCTTTTTGTGTTAAGAAAAACGTGGCTACCAAACCTAAGTGCGCAACGGCAATAGCGCTAGGATTGAGTGTGGAAATGGATAACATGTCGTACTACAGTGGTGCCCCAGGGTCTGAACACTTCTCAGGTGTTTTTGGATATTTCCCACTTTTATGTGCTATACAGCAGCTTAGCTGTGGGAAAGTCACAAAGGAGATTCCTGTAAGTCAGTATTGAAATTTCAAGACATATAGCATTAATAGCATGCTATTTATATTTTGAATTAACTATCAGTACATACCGGTGACAGTCTTTAAAAAAGCTAAAGGGGTAAGCTATAGAAGGTCACATAAGAAAATAAGAAATAAAAGGGGTATTTTTACTTCATCAGGATTTTTTCGAAAGCAAAATAGGTACTTACCTATTAAAAAAGAAAACAATTTTATTCGCTTTGTAACTAAAACACTCATAGGTATTTAATTTATGTAAGTAACTTTTGAAATTTACATGAAAAACTAAACAGTTCTACAGAGTTTGATACTACAACGCGGTCTTTTTAATAAAATAAGTAGTAATTGTTATAGAGATGAGACGTATTTTACGGGAATAGCTTTTTGGAATAGGGTTTCGTATGTACACGTATGTAAGTACGCGATCCCGCACGGATGTTTTTTAGCGTATCGAATATTTAGGAGTACCTACGGCGACTCGAAATTTCGGAACGACGCGACCCGACGCGTAGTGCAGTCATTGAAGCGAAAAATACGATCTTACCTACGAATTTTTTTACTGTGAACCGATTTGCATGAAATTTTGGAATTAGGCTCATCTTACCCTTAACTTCAAAAGTGAAAATGATCTGAACTCCGCCTATTATTTTTAAGGGGTGTAAACAACCCCTTAATGGAAAAATTTACATTGAGCCATTTTATCGCTAGAAAACATGTCTAATAGTAAGTGGTGAAATTGTAAAGTGTTTTCTAACACAATTACCTCATATTAAAATCATTTTCAACCCCTTGAAAATCTTACAACCCTTGCAAACAACCCCTTAATTGAAAAAATCACAAAAAAATACTTTGGTATGACATAAAAAGATGTAAGTATAGAGTAAGTAATATTTTATATTCTCTATAATAATTATCAATTTTTTAACCCCCTTTCAACCCTTGAAAAGTACCTCTTGATAAAAAATTGTTAATATTTTTTTTTGATAAAATGAAAAGGATTAAAATATTATTCCACACTCTCGAAAATGATTATCATATTCTTAAGCTTAAAACTACCCCTAAATTAAAACAGTAAATATAGATGATTACTGCTACCATTTTACGTATATAAGTTAGTAACATAAGTTTTTGGACCATAACTCCTTCAATTTTCATGCTATCACAATTTATAAAAAACCATTGTAAAGGTAATTAAGAGAGCTACAACATCCTTTATTGCAATATATAGTAAAAAACGTTTTTCTAAAACGGTGAATGGTTAAAGGGCTTAAGAGAGGCTGTGATTGCGCTGCCACGCGCTCTTTAACCTTTTCCACGCCATTGACGGATATATCCGCACCACTGGTTCAACGCCAACGACGGAAATATCCGTCATGGTTGACAGCGCAAAATAGACTGGAGTGTCAATGAGGTAAGGTTGATGTTAGCTCTGGTGTTTAGCTGTCAGTGGCGTGTGAGTTTAGACTTTATATCTGACATAGCGTCGAAAAGGTTAAACAAACATATCTCCGTCATTTTTTGTTTGACAGAAAAAACAAAAAAAACAATATTGTTTGTCAGAAAAACACGTAATTTTTTTATCCGTACACTTTTATACGTATCTGTCGTCATTTTTGAGATATTATGAAAAAAAGGTGGGTGTTTTAAGAATTTGAAATTTTTTGATTTGTTTTAATCGTGACTAAAAAAATATGTGTCCTGAAGCAGCCAAACTGATACAATCTATCAAACTCTTCATAATAAAGTTAATTCTAGGCGGAATACGATTAATTTTAATTTTGGTGGAAATGGCACTTATGAAACCCATTGATTTTAAAGGATAAACATTAGATGCTCCTCTTATTTGCAATACAGCTCACTTATTTTACGTGCAAAAGACTTTTAATAGTGCTCATTTTAAAGCTTATTTTAAGCACTACAAAACTCTTTTTTATTAGAATGCATAAAATGCATCTGCTCGCCGCTAGATGGCATTGACCACATCGATTAAATTTCAGACAATATAAAAACGGCTTTGATCTTTAATATCTAGATTAATATTGCACTTAGAATACTTTATAAAAAATCAAATTGTTAATTTTTTTACCTGTTACAATTTTGTTCCTTATAAAATTTTCGATAAAACGTATATTTTTGGAGATATTTGCAAAAAACCGATGAAAAACGTGAAAAAATTGCGAATTGTCAATTGCCATTAACTTGAAAAGTATTGGATTTTTCGAAAAACTTTATAGACGATTTTTTGCTTAAAATTAGGCCTTCTATCGATATCCAAGGTTATTTTGAAGAAAAAAAACAAACACCCCCGAGAAGTGGTGGCAACTACCCCCAGGGTGGTTGCGGAGTTCAAATCATTTTCACTTATGAAGTTAAGGGTAAGATGAACCTAATTCCAAAATTCTATGCAATTCGGTTAACAGTAAAAAAATTCGGAGCAATAATGCTTCAATGACTGCACTAGCGGTATCTCTGGGACCTGGCGCACGCCGCGCCGCGCCGGCACTCATACACGATGCGTTCGGGGCGATTCGGGAAATTTCGGGTGGATTTCGTGACATCGACTCGAGTAACCTTGTACAGATGTAGTGAATAATCCTTTCCCATCGTTTTTTGTCGGATTAGTTCGTATTTATCTAGCTTTCTCAATTAACTTCAGTACCCATCAATAAGCCAACTGAGAAAGCAAGATAAATTCGAAGTTATCCGACCAAAAACGATGGGAAAGGATTATTCACTACTTACATCTGTACCGAGTACTTGAAGGACGAGCGAGATTATTTGTGATTAAAAGTAAAAGTAATTGTGGCTTTATGTTTCACTTAACTGTATTTTTGTGGACATCTTTTGGATTACTGTTTTGTATCATGTTTAATTTGTATTTATATAGTATTGCTGTTGATGCCCCAAATAAATAAATAAAGTAACATGATTTATGAGCTGTGTATCCTAAGCCTGTATAAAGTATGAAGGGAAGTCTTTATTCGAACTTTATTTATGTTTACCTATATCAGAAAATAAACGCAAATTTTTGAATGGTAGGTAAATAAATAAAATTAACGTTCTAAAACGTCTTAATGCTTAGAACTTGTCAGTTATTACGTTGTGATACCTACTCGAACTCGAATATCTGATCCATATTCCCACCACGCGCTCCTACGCCAGACTCCCATTATACTCTTCGTAAGTACTCGTGGAACTAGTCTTTGGATCTAGTCTTTTCGCAGACGCGTACTCGGAAGACTCATTACGCGCTTTACCTAGTACTTCTCACCTCTAAATTGTCACAAAGACATCAGTATGCTAGAATGTACCGCCTTGGTCAAAGGTGTTGAGCACCCATGCGTTTTTATTATTAAAGTCAAACTTTGAAATGTGCATTTAAATCTTTTATATTAGAAAATTGTATATCAATCGGAAAGATTACTCATATGTATTGAAATTAAGGGAAATTTCTATGACTAATGACTTTATTTTAAACCCCGACTTTTTCTAGCTCCAGTTTTCACACGGAAATAGCTACTTCGAAACGATATCTAATGACTTGCACATGTTCAAAAACTTTTTCATATTTTTCCTACTCCTGTACTTTTATCTGTCATTTATATAGTCACGAACACTAATATAAACACATTAATAATATATCCGCAGAATAAATAATCCAGAGAAAAGTCTATCTAGTCTATGCCCCAAAACAGGACTTGTGCGTGCCAAAGCTACGCGTTGCACAACCGATTTAATCATATTTTGAAATTGTGATTGAGAACCGATTGTGAAATGGGGACTAAAAAACACCTAATGTTTGTAGAAATGAATTCTGTTACCTGATTGGTCGATTTTAAAATAGCTGTATTCTGGTTGGTTGATAACAAATACAATGTTTTTTTTAAAGATTTAAATTAGTTAAAGAGTAACACGTAGGTACATAAAATAACCTAACGTTCCGATTGACAATCGGTGTGTATTGTCATTGGTGGATTTAATTTGGTAAAGTATAAGATTCGTCAAATTAAAATGTGGAAATGTAAACCATTCTATTTTCCATTCCGTCAATTTAAAAACAAAGTAAACCATTGACACACATTTTGTAATTTTCCTGTTTCCCGTTCGTTTGTTGTTCTGTGCTTCGTTCGTTCGTTCGTGCGTTTTTTCGCATTTCTTGATTTCATTTGAATCCTAGTCGTTAGAAAAAGTATTGTATGCAACGGTGTATTACTAAGTCAAGAAACATTCGTGGCGTCTTCCTTTGCGATGTTCCTCACATCGTAACACACGCGACTCGTCTTTTTTTACCTCTCTTATACAACTATGGCATAAAGTACTATTACGTCTTTTTGTACTTTTTAAATTGAAAAATAATACTTTATTTATAAATTGCAAAGGAAAACGTGGGGTGATCAACGTCTTTGGCCAAGGCTGCAAAACTGTCAGTGTAAAAAAAGCGAGAAATAATATATATTTATCATTAGTTTTTGTACAATCCTAGGTAACTTTACAAAAGAGTACACTAATATATTAATGAAACATTTTATTAAGTAAGTACTTACACTTTTTACACCTACTTGTTTAATTTTTGGGAAAATTATTAAACATGCTAACTTCTCACTCGACTTCGGTTCGTTTCGCAAAACCACCATTGTGTTTTAAGTCTCCTCATTGTGTATGTAGCAGTTACATAAACTGCTATTGATAGTTATCCAACAATGTATCACACGATGTAGGCAAGTTGAAAAAAAATGTTCTTTACATGTACGCGTAGCTCTCGTTGCGCGGTATATATATCTAAATATGTGTTCAAAATGTCAGTTTTGTAACTGATAGTTTCGGCTGATAATGTACAACACGCAAAATGCTAACTACACGCATAATGTGCAAACAGTCAAAATGTACATACGCAAAATCAACATCATGACAAATGTACAGTACGCGAAATGAAAAGTACGCAAAATGTACATACAATTAAATGTACATATGATAATTGTACAATACGCAAAATGAACTCCACGCGATAGTGGCAAAATGTGCAAAGTTAGAATGAGCAATACGCAAAATTTACTATACGAAAAAATAACAACACGCAAAATGAACAATACCTACGCAAAATGTACAATACGAAAAAAATACAACACGCAAAATGAACAATACGAAAAAATAACAATACGCAAAATGCACAATACGAAAAAATAACAATACGCAAAATGTATAGTCACGGTAAGAAAAGGTTCGCCACTTTTGGACCTTAATAGCGTAGAAAAAGAGTGGAAAAGTGACGAACCTTTTCTTACCGTGACTATACATACTTTGTAGAGTCTGGCCAACGAAAGATGAACCAGGAAAAACGCCGCAATTTCAAAAAATCATGGCAGGGTAACACATGGTCACTCACACTTACTGCTATGCAACTGGACCCTCTACAAGGAAAACTTTATTCCTCTCACACAGCCGCAGTTTTCTCAGATAAAATTTCAATTTGACATACGACATGACAACTCAGACACACATAGAGACAAAGTGTTCCCATCAAATTAAGAGGTTCGACTTTCATTTGCCAGGCTACGCTCCCCCGATGCTCAAGTGGAACCTCTATAGTATATATAGTACGAAAGCCTCAGGCTTAAAATGTCTGTTTCTCAAAATGACCCATTTAAAAAAACCTCTTGACATTCTGTCAAAAGTACATATAAATCTGTAGGTAAATGGTATAGTAAATGATAGTTACTTGAACTTTAAAGCAGATGAATATGGATACTCATGGAAAGAAAAGAAAGTGTAGTCCAGATAGTGAAGAAGAAGATTCTCAGAGCATTCTATCATCGTCAGTTCGAAAAAAATGTAACCCGCCCTTATCGCCTTCCGGCAATCAGTCCACACCTGTGAACTGCCCTGACTGCTCTTTCGAAGGAAAAGACGACAAGAGAAATGGATATTTCGGGCTGCTCATTATGGAGGAGCTAAAACATGTACCGCCATGTTTCAGGACTACGGTATATCGACATTGTTTAAAAATAGTCGATGGTTTTAAAAATAAGCATGTTAATATCGATACGGTTGAAGTTATTCATCCAAAACCTCCTGTCTAATATTAAGGTAATTTGTATTTAAAAAAAAACAAATGTATAATTTTAATAAATTTTATTTTTATTTTTAACGATAATGTTATTACTTAAAGTGTTTTTCCTACGTAAATAAGAACATATTATAATAATGCTTCTGTAAATAAAAATAAGACTCCGTATTTCACTTCGCCACACCTTATTCACTATTGAAAATAACTAGAATAATATAAAATAATTATAACTATCGTCGGGGTCAATAGAAATGACAAAAGATGTAAACAAAACCAAACGGACCCATTTACCAGTATAACACCATAATCACGTACTTTTGGACATCGCCAGAAGTATATTTAGTGATGTACGCGCTTGATTGTTACTTTTACATTCTGTTTAAGATTAAATAACTATTATAGTAACCAGAGGGCGGAATTGCTCATGGCAAAAATCAAACGTCAATAGAGTTGGAACGTTGAATTTTATCGACTATCGAATAAACTAAATTATATTTACCTAGCATATCTTTATTTATTTATTAACAAAACTAAACCTCAAATCCATAAGCTAACAATAATAGACTTCATATGAACATTACGGAATAACATTTAAATAAAAGACAATATAAAACGATAATTTTAAAAACTATTTATTTTAGTACTGCATTATTAAAACTACCTAAGTTTCAATAATACAACCTAAGGATTCAAATCGGCGTAGTCACTAGCTAACCAAAGAGGATAATATTAAAGTCAAAAATGTAAAAGGTGACTGAACTTATCGATAGCTGAAAAAGTCGATAAAATTCAACGTTCCAACTCTATTGACGTTTGGTTTTTGCCATGAGCTATTCCGCCCTCTGATAATACGAGTAACTATACGTTTTTTTTAAATCACAAAACTCGTTTGCTGAAATATTGAGGTTATGTATGTCAAGAAAACTGATTTGTTTACATTTTTTGTCATTTCTATTGGTCCCGACTCTAGAGTAATCAGTCCTCTTTCTTAAATAACTGCATTGGCGTAATAGTATCATCACTTTCTCTTAAAACCATTAATAAAAAACTAAGAATCACCACTTCAGGAATTCAGGGATCGGTCCGATGCTTTTCATACCTACGTATTATTATAGTTGGGAAGAAAAGGACGGCAATATAATAATTGAAACATACCGATGTCTTTTCGGTAGGCTTTTAAGAAGCCAACTCCATACTTTCTTAGCTTTTTCCTACAATTTGCTAGCTGTAGGTATAAAAGCATCGCAATTTCCGATCCCTCATTGAATATTAAAAAAATAAGCTATTAGAAATCTTTATAACGTACATCATTTTGGATACCACGTGCTCTCAAAATATCGTCTGAATGCGATCATAGCAGGTGTATCAGGAGCGGAGTTAACTATTTGATGCCATCCCTCTGTAATTTTATTAGCCGGTAGTAATGGCAAAATGGAGCTTTTTCGTATTGCCATTCTTTCAGCGACTGTTGTATTGGCTTTCAGTTTCTCGGCTTTTTTAATTATTTATTTATTTATTTATTTATTTATTTATTTATTTATTTATTATAACATATTAACAAACTTAGTTCTACAACAACGTCCCGCAAAACTGTTTTCACAGTTTGACCGTGGGATCCGCGAGTCTTAGTCTTAGTATACAAGTTACAGTTTACAAGCTACAGTTATTAAACATTAAGTAAATAATTTAAATTTAAATAATATTAAGGTAATGCTTAAATAAAGCTCTCTTAAATCTATTTTTATTAGGCTCTAGTCTCAAAGCGCCAGGTATGCTGTTGAGGATGTAAGGCAAGCGCTTCTCAATAAGCCTGTCTCCATAGTAGTTGCTCACTCTGGGTACAGCATATTTACCAGCGGCTACTGACCTGGTGCCATGTTCTTGGCTCAATTGCCAATGTACAGCTGCATTAAAATGGCGATAACAACCACTTAAAATCGCGTCAGGGTACACTATTTTAAATGCGTTCATTTGTGCTTTCTCGTAGTCACATTTGAAAGCCTTAATGTCAACACCCAACTGGTATGTAATAATACTAAACAAACGTACGTAGGTCTCTTGATGTTTGTTTGACATAAGGGCATATATTACGGGAACAACATTAGTTGAATGAGCGTCCGAATCGATATCCATGTGTATTGAATACAATTGATAGTACGGTTTAGGAACACATTTAAAAGTTCCATCACCAAAAAATGTATCCGTTTCTTGTGATACCATAAACAGTCGTGCTACCTCTGTAGCACACACTATAATTTCATTACTACCATTATCGTCGCTAACTATAAACCCCGTTGATAATGCCTCTGGTATTTTGACATCCTCTATTCTATTGAATACCAATTTGTCTGCCTTTAAATACTGTTTTACTGTTCTATAGATCGTGTCTCTCTTTGATCTAAATGGAGGAGCCAAGGTAGGATCAACATTCGAAAAATTATTTTCGAATATGCTTTGTATGGAACCCAATTGTTCACAAGCCTGTTTTTTCACCTTATTCATCGTTATTAATATTTTATTCGCAACTGGATTGGGATCGCACACGTGAGGTGACTGCCGTAAAATATTTTTACAAGTTTCATCGGTCGTCAGCGATGCGTTGCACATGTCTCTATTTACACATTGCCACAAAATAGTGCGACTTACATTTGGACGAAGGCTTCTCCTATTGTACCGATGGTCACCGAGAATTAATGTCGGTCGCCCTTTTTGATTTTTTTCTACGATTATTTCCATTGTTGTTTAATATAGGTACATCTGAACTAGAAATTACTTCAATTTTCTATAAATAAATTAATACCGCAGTTACAATGTCATTGAAAGCTGTTGTCATATTGACAATATATTTCCTCTAGTGCCAAGTACTAACCGGCTCATTGATGACAACCAAGATATTATGTAAGTAAGTGATAATGATAAGGAAAGAGTTCTTATAACAGGTGTATAACAAAGGCATTTTCGAAAAAAATAAGAATCTTTACACTATCTATTATTGAATTAAAATAAAATAACATAACTTAACCTACCTAGCTAGCTCTTGATTGACCGATTTTGATGAAACTTAGCTAAGAACACTTCCAATCAAATCAGCTAGGCTTTCAAAAGAAAACAAACCGCATCTCAATTGGTCTATCCGTTTAGGAGCTATGATCCACACATAGATACACATGTCAAACTAACAATACCCTCTTTTTGCGTAGGGGTTTTGGTAAACCACCCTGTGCCTACTGAGCATTATTATCCATTTTGCTTCTTGTACATTATACGTTTTGTACATTTTATGTTTTCTACATTTTACGTTTTGTACATTTTACGTTTTGTACATTTTACGTTTTGTACATTTTCGTTATGTAGGTACGTTTGGCGATTAAGCATTTTGCTTTTGTAACATTTTGCGAATTATGCATTTTGCATTGAACAATTCGCGAAATACGTATTTTTCTTTTTACACATTTTGCTTTATGTGCTTTCAGCGTAAGTACATTCTGCGTACTGTACATTTAGCGTACTGTACATTTGTCATGATGTTGATTTTGCGTAGGTACCTATGTACATTTTGACTGTTTGCACATTATGCGTGCAGTTAGCATTTTGCGTGTTGTACAATATCAGCCGAAGCCTTAGTGTGACATACAGATAGAGAAACAGACAGACGAACACGGACAAACTCCTTCAAAGTTTGACTTCGGAACAATAAAAAACGGAAAACAGAATTTAACAGAATTGAACGGAATCTGTCAAATGGTAATCTTCGGGAAAATTGGCATCCACTTTTTTTATTGATTTTGACTAACTCTTGCCCTACTTACTACGAATGATTGTGTAAAATCCGTTGCAAACAAGTTAGGCAATCCTCTGGTGCTTCTACAGATCCGTGACATATCCTTCGTACGATATTCTTTATTACTAAATCCAAGTTGAGTCTACTGTGGCTTCAGTTCAGATGTCGTCGAGTAAGCAGTCATGATGGCACGGGCCGTTGTTGAAGTTATGCGGAGGTGTCAAGGTGTGTTAGTGATTGCACACATGTCATGATCAGGACTCAATTCCTATTTAAGTTAAGGGATTGGTTCCCTGCGTAATTAATATTTTGGTATCAGGATTGCGTCCGGGACGCTGCTACAATTATAGCCGGTAAACTTGATGATAAGCAGAAGTGCTCGAACTGTTGTGTTACTTACAGATTGGCGGTAAGTTAACCGATGAAATGACTGGCATACAGACATTCGCAATCTTAGAAGTGTACCCTATTTGTGAATGCATATGGGCCGGGCGTGTTTATCATCAAGTGACCTGTGTAGTTGTTTGCTTACCTACCCCATATCATATAAATATGAAGAGAAACGGAAAAGAGGGAAAGGGCAAAATAAAGCTAAAAAAGGCAAAATGGTATCTTTAAAATAACGCTCGGGCGGTTAGCGTTCCACTGAGGCAAAAAAACTTATATTTTTGCCATTCTAAACAAATACGAAATTAATAAAATTCATTTGTGGACCATTTTCTTTTTCATATTACACTCATATTGTTTGTTTGTTAAGCTAGTTTATAAAGTTTAACTGTTACCTATTGGACGAGTTTCCCTTTTTGAAATAGGCTGCAACAAAAACCTGTTTTCAATACAATACCTAACTAAATGTTGTCTCCCGGTTTGACCGCGACTTGGCTCGGCGGTGAATGCAGCGGCGCGGCGGCGGCGCGGCGGCGGCGGCGGCGGTGAGCGGCGGCAACTATTGCATAGCTAAACAACTCATCGCGCATCGGCCCCCAGTGACTCGTGTCATGTTTCATACATCTCTATGCATTTGTATGTTGCCGCTGCTCCTGCAGTTGCATAAACTACCTAGTGGTCTAGGCCGTAAGTAAGGACTAAAATTATAAAGTTGGAAGGTGGCCATAGGATCTCCGTTATACATAACTTTGACCTAGCGAATGACTCTTGGGATCGGTCTCAATGACGGAAGTATGAAAAAAACCCAGTAGGAAAATTTACGCATAAGCTTACCTAACTGCCACACTCAGAGGCATCAGTAAAATTTAATGCTTGTTTAGTGACGTGTTGTCTTATTCTATACTATAGCAAAAAAACTGACAACAGCAATTTAATCAAGCATTAAATTAAATTGACGTCTCTGAGGGCGGCAGTAAGTATTTGAAGTCTATTGAATATGTAAGTACAGTCAAAGATGTACAGTCATACATATATATAATGTTCCCAAGGCGTCAAATACGGGCGCCTGTCGTATCGCATAACGTTTTTTGTCCTAGAATAAATAATAAAAATGTTTGGCCGAGAATGTTTGGCATACTGTTGAATGGCATACTACTCGTTTGTCCTAATAATTTTTGCGCATACTCATTTAACGTCCTAAAGCAAGTTTGTCCTAATATTGATAACTCTAAAGTCTAACCTTAAGCATAATATTCCTAACAAGAATTGTCCTAATAATTATTGTGCCTATTATTAAACTGGCGACAATTACAGCACCTAAACTAAACTATGGTAGGCGTGAAGTCAGAATCGTTACGTATTCTACCTTCAGGCAGGTCAGATTTCGTTTAGGTTAGGTACGACGACAAGCGAAGCGAGGAGGAGTGTTAGGTAGAACTGTGACCCTAACGAGCGAGCGAAACGCCAGAACCAACAAGTTTGACAAGATTAGGTTTGTAAATAAATCATTTTTTTATGTATAATCAAAAATAGGTTTTTTTTGCGTTGGCGTCAACTTTTAACTCTGCTTGCTAAAAAGATTTATGCTTAATGACATGTAGTCAAAACAATTTTAGCACATTAAATATTAGGAATATTACAATTATGCACATCAATGATTCGACAGTTTAATCTTAGCCACATCAAACGATAGGACAAATAATATTTAGGACAAACGATAATAGGAACAACAATTTCGGACAATCAAAAATATGCGGAACAAAGTGTATGCCACACGTTATTAGGACAAAAGACGTTATGCGACACAACGATAGGACTAATAATATTGTATGCCATTCGATATAGACCCGTCAAATACATATACATATACACACCCCTATGCCACTGTTAATGAAGTCTATGTATACATATATTTCGCGCGATAGCCGTAGATAATTAGTACTTTTGATTGCACAAGATTGCGATCAAACGTATCAAAATTGTTGAGGAAATTCTTGTCCATATAGTTTACCTATTAATAAGGCTGTAAGAATTCCTTGCCGACGCATGCCTGCGGTGTGACGGACTCGATTTGTTTAGTGTTCGCGGACAACTGTTTACATTATAATTCTGACGGCAGGTCTACCTTAACAATAACTATCCGGCACGTAAAGACGATTAAATTTTAATGCAACATTTACGTAATTAAAGGTGTTAGACAAGATATTTTCACTGATCAGCTTCATCTAGTTATTTAAAAGGCAATTTTAATCATTTATTTTGAGTTAACTCAGTCTAAAAACAAAAATCTCCACAGCTACCAATTTAAAAAATACGTCTCCTTATCCTTAGTCAATTTGTTTAAAAAAACAAATCGTATTTCATGGAAGTAAAAACAAAACACCTAATTAAACTACTTTTACCTCTTATCCGCGAAACGGACCGTTTAATAGTGTTTGACTATAACCTCGTTCTTCGTAGAAATCGTTTCGCCGATACGAGTTTACTCATTAATATCATTGCGTTTTATTTTACCACATAAAAACACTTATCTACACTTTACCATACGATGTCAATAGGTCTAGAGTGATTTATGTTACCATATTTTATAGTAGGTAAGTAAATTAAATTAATTTAACAAAATTACAGAATTCGCATCGATTACTTTTCCTTTATAAACCTTATCAATTGGAGAAATTATGCAATTTTAATTAGCAGTTGATATCTGTCACAGGCACAGTAAGATACTTATGAAATAAACATTATACACTCAGGGGCAAAAATAACGGGTCAGAGTGCGTTTTTCATACAAACGAGGCTATTTCGAAGCCTTGGTTCTTCGCCAGGGGATGCTTGTAGTGAAATCTGATGATGGATACCCCGAGCATTGATACAGGACGTCCAGAGTGCCTAGGAGACCCAACTGATTGAATCTGCGGCTAACGCCGGATTTGTGCATGTTCAAAAAACATCTAAAATGACCATAAAATGTAAGGAAATCAACTGATTGTGCGATCAGTTAGGTATCTTAAGAACTTTTGACCTCCTCTATTGAACCTTGGTGTATCCACCATTAAACCTCACTCAAAACAACCGCTGGCTAGGAACCAAGAGTTCGAAATAGCCTCGTTTGTATGAAAAACGCACTCTGACCCGTTATTTTTGCCCCTGAGTGTAGTTTGTAAATCATTGCTGGAATTGTGCCTAAGCGCAGAATAGTCCGTGCCGAGTGGTTCACTCGAACTCCATTTTTTGCATATACAGTATGTAAACTTACTAAAACCATCTCTTTCAACCAGTTGCTAGGCTAGTTGAGTTAAGTGTTTTACCACATTTTTTGCTAGTGTGTGTCGAATATTTTTAATTTTATCATTGCATAAAAATTATAACATCTCACCTTTTTCAAAGTCGGTTAACCCTAAAAGTATCATCCCATGTGTAATGTTTACTTCGTTGTTCAGTGCCCATTATAAGACCCGTATGTAATGTTTTCATCGTAAACAGATTATTGAACTTGCGTTCAGTGCATTCTTTATTTAAATTTGAAAAAGTGTTAAGATTTCAATAATTTATATACCCCAACCTTATCTATCGCCTAGACATGCTCGGGTTCAAATAAATGGTTTTAGTAAGTTTACATACTGTATTTACGACATGTGATTGTATGCCATAATTGTATCATCGTTAACAATAATAGAAACTATGGTTTGTAATGAAATTATTTTCAATAAAGTGGAATCAGTTCCTTTTTCACTTATGAACTATAATTCTCTTTTTTATTCCATATTGTAAACGCTATGACAACTCTTATCATTTTTGTAGCAAGGGTGATTAATCGTTAACATTAGGGACTTTTTTTTTTTTTTTTTTTTTTTTTTTGTTTTAAGACAAGTGATGACACCCGTAATCACAAACAATACTTAAGGGATTCTTCACTGAGTAAACGCACGGCACTCAATAAAGCTCTGTGATTGGTCCTTTTTGACCAACCTTTTGTTTATGAAACGATTTGAACTATCCTGTGCGTTCGTGAACACAGTGAGACCTCATTGTGACGTTTGTGAATACGGGTGGAAGTTTCTATCCAAAACAAAAGTGTAGTTAAATTAATGTAAGTAAGTTACTTAGGGGATAGGATTCGTTATTTTTTTATTATTATATCGTTATTAATATTAGTGTACCATTTATGCTACGATATTTAAATATAAAGATATTTAAGTAGCCATAACCCGATATAAACTTCGTCATGATACTTATTTGCCATTATTATTCATTAAATTCAAATAAGTAAATGACGTAAATATGAAATAAAATAATAGTTTGAACGCTTTCTATCTCTTTGAAGACACATTTGCGTGTGTGTGTAAAGCATGTACGGTACCAAAATGAGTGGATAACAATTGCAACTGACATCATCATACATGTACTCAGACGTGCATGCGTAAAAGTCATTCTGAATAATTGTTGTATTGGCTATTAGTACATCTCTCGACACACTCTGAAAGAAATTGGTTACTTCTGACAGGATTGTCGAGAATTAGCATCTATGACGAGCCTTAAAGTCGTTAGATACATGAACTAAGTTGTAAGTTCAATCACAAGAGAACACATTGTTACTATTAACGTTATGTCAACTACTTACGAGAAATACTTTTAGTTGGCATTCATTTTTTGAGTAAAGCACGCATCTCTAGCTTTTACTTCTAAGTCTTTTGCCCCATGCCATTGAACACTTAAATTAATCACAATGTCGCAACTGTTGGCCCCAATTAAAATAAAGCGTAATAATGTTAATGATGCCAATGTTACGATATGTCGAAATTTAAGATCGCTGCCGATTCAGCGCCCGAGTCACTGCAGTCTCGTAGTTTTTTTTTAAGTTAGATATTTTACATGTCTTTAAATATTTACAAATAAAATATAAGTTTTATCTAATTTTCCCTGCATCCAAAAATATTGTATTTTTTTCTTAACACCTGCCATCAGATTGTGTACAGTCAGCTGCAGAGATAAGTATACCCTCCTGCATACAAGTTTCCTATGCAGGGGGGTATACTTATCTCTGCAGCTGAGTACATCGTCATTAGCAATTAATTTACGAGCTTCCTTCTACTTCCTCCTTGGAAGTGCGTATTAAGAAAATGGAATTCTGAGAGATACTTTCACAACACCCAAAAATATACAGTGACCCTTTAGGTTTAGCTTTTAAGCTTCGGTTTATTACTGGAAACAATAACCACTTACGAAATCTAGGTACCTTATTAATCAAATTTTCGTGCAATTATCGCATGAATGTTTTGTAACAAAATATTCTCCGTACTTAGTACATGTGCCATGCACTGCTCGTGGGTGGCCTGTTCTGCACTTTTTTACATATGTATACTTTACTCAAGCGTCAACTTCCACCCGGAGCATTCGAGCGAAACTCCATCTTATGCCGATGAGTACTAAGGCTATTCGGTAGTACCGGATTAAAAGTAGCTTATCGAGAACATTGAGAGCGTAGGCACGTAAGGCTGCCTTCGATTATGCGGCGGAATGAAAAATAAGGACGCGAACAAAACGGTAGCGCAATAAATTTTTTATAGATTAAAATAAAAGCTTTGTGTGTCATACAAATCTTGTAAACTAAGGTACCGACTAATTATTACATCATGTCATGTCAATAGCTCTTAAGTGAAAGATGAAATATAAACCTAAGTTCTCAGTAGGCCTAGGCAAGTTAAATTCTGCGAACGTTAACAACTGCAGTATTTAGCAATGGAGAATGGATCTTGGGTATGCCTACAAATCAGAAAAACTTGAGAAATCTCTTTAATTATAATGGTGTGACTATAAATATTAATTATTTTGTAGCATCTATAATTTTAAGGACACCACCATTAATGAACTTGAGCCTCTATCAGCAGGTGCCTTGTTTAAGAGTTAAGGAAACGTGATACCACGTCCAATATAGCCGCAAGCGTATAATATAATATGATGTATCAATGCTCAAGCAAGAAATGAACAATATTATGCTGTGTTCAGTTATCTTTGATATTGTATGTATGTACTCGTAAATTAGCTTTCAGATGCAACAATATGATTTTATTTGGCGATCGTCTAATTTAAATTATATTTATGCCTTTTTACAACGTTGTAAAAAGGCCAGAAGAGGTAGACAGCATGCATTCTACAATAATGTTAACCATTGTAACCCTTAAATTGGCAGTGTATTTCATAATTTTTCACTGTTTGATTGATTGATTGATTTCAAATTAAATAGGTTAAAAATCTGTAAACGTATAGAATTGACAATGGATAACGGACAACAGACAACGGTTGTCAATCCTACTTACGGTTTAACATAATTGGAATACTTTGTGCCCACTTTGTGACCACCTAAAAATTGGCTTACTGGGACTCAATTAAAAACGAGTGGCTGACGACGGTTGGTTGGTTGACGGCTTACCTGACAGTACTGATGTAGTGAATAATCGTTTCCCATCGTTTTTTGTCGGATATGTTCGTATTTATCTAGCTTTCTCAATTAGCTTCAGTACCCATCAATATGCCAACTGAAAAAGCAAGATAAATACGAAGGTATCCGACCAAAAACGATGGGAAAGGGTCGAGTTAAAAACAATACTTTAATACGTCAAAGACAATATGGGTTTTCCGTGTTTTATAGAGACCCTGACTTCATAAAAATAATACAGGGATTTTTTTTTATTTAAAATTAACCTTTTTCAATTTCTTAAAATTGTTGTAAACTAAAGTGCACCAAATGCTTGAATTTTAGCTGTTTGTCCCCTGCAAATGTTCTGGTCGAATTTATTTCTGTTTCATCATAAGCACTTGTCCTTTTATTTATTCTGTGTCATGAGTAAGGCAACATACAGCCCCCGATCTTAATAAACGTTTTTAATGTGTGGAGAACTCGAAGAGACACGCACCATAAAATCGGCTCGTTGGAAACCTGGCCATAAGATCTGTTTCCATTGCTGGAATCACGGCGAAGCGTAATTCGGTCGTGTACCACACACAATGGGCCTATTTCACGAGCCAATTGACTTAGTTACATTTTTATTGTTCCGTTCCTTGCCAATGTGCGCACTGATAGATACGAGTTCCACCATTGAAAACAATGTAACTCGTAAAAACTGTTTTTTTACCCACCTAAGATCATTATACTTTTTAACTAGTGTTTCAGGAAATATAAATTATTGAAATGAAACAACTTACTTATGCTCTAACCACTTGAAGCTTATTGAATTCTTCATCAACTCAATCGCTAACTAGATACTTGTTTAACCCCACTGTTAATAACAAAATTTGGTAAAGTTTGTATGCTTCACGTGTGCTCAATTTACCTAGTTCTATTTGCAGCGTTTTATTTGCTGTTCGACCGGGGTCTCCCACAGATCACCGTTAGAGATTTTTATGGAAATGTATAGTTAAATGATGTGCATATAAATATATTAATAATGACGCTGATGAACATATAGCGTATATATTTAATGATCACGATTTTTTTCAACCAATCCACCCAAAAGTTTAGGAAAATCTAATCTAACGCCTGAAATAACGGTCAAATTCAAATCGATTTGTATTAATTTAATTCCCTCAATTATTATTAAATGTTATAGAACACAAACATATTTATTGCAGCGTTTTATGGTGTTTTAAATCGCGAAATGGCCACGAGGTTGGCCATTTCCAAGGCATTAATTGAAGCAATATAGTCGTCTAGTTTGCTTCAGATAATCAGACATAATGGTAGAATAGACCAATTTTTTGTTAAGAGTACGAGTAATATAAAAAAAATAAGTAAAAAGATTGAACTGTAGAGAGCAGACTCGAAAGGTAGCTATTTAACTCTTGCATCATCTAAGCTTATTAAAGAGATCCCAAATTAGTCGTCATATTTAGTTTAGATAAGCTTTGCATGCACGCAATTGTCAATTTTACATTTAAACAAAAATGCTAACAAATGTAACGTCCGATTTTTCACAAAATATTCCGTGAATATTACGACAATCTCGAAAACATTTGGATTAAAGCGTAATATTCGCCATTATTCGACGACAAAATCTTGTCTATAGCCCTAAGCGCAGTTATTTTTTGTAACTGTTTACGATTAAGCTTAAGTTCAAGGGGTCAGGGGCAAGAAGCCGCCTACCTAAAGTCGGGACAGCCCCTCCCTAAGCTTAAGTACATACTTGTAAATAAATAAATGTGATGGGGACAATCTCACAAATATTGAGTGGTTTAAGACTAGTACTATTTATGTCAAGTACCTAAAATATGGAAAAAAAACTAGACGGAAACAAATATTCGCAAAGGTCTCGTCAATTGAACATTTTTCCCGGGGAAGGAATTTTAGCGTCTCGTAGGCAGGGTGATTTGATTACCGACTAACCGCGGCGTCAAATTCATATGTTCGAAGTTTAAAATATAGTACATTGTGTATTAAGGGTGGTAAAGAAAAAATTACAAACGAGAGTCTGTTTGAAGCCCGAAGCCGAAAGCTGATCTGAGGGCTTTAATGACTCGAGCTTTATATTTCCTTTACCACCCGTGTAACATACAATGTTTTTCATCACAATTGCGAGGAAATGAATTAAAATCAGACAAAAGATCATATTTTTAACTTATTAGCGTTTGTAATTCTTTCTTTACCACCCTTAATACACAATGTACTATATCAGATAAAATAAAGGTTGGTAAAGACAACAACTTTTTGACTTATAAAAGTGCCCGTTCGGCCTACCTAATTAATAAACATTTTCATCATTTATCTTTTATCTTATCATTTATACAAACCTTAATTTGACAATAAGGAACACAACAAAAAAACATAATTGGTGCAGTCGATCAAAATTTATGCGACATTTCGGCGATTCATTTTTATTTACAGTGATTTATATTGATATCAAACAGTCTCACATAAATTGGTCTAGTCCCAAACTAAGACCTAGGCTTATACTATGGTAACTAGAGTTATGTACCTACCAAAAGTTCTGTTATACTTGTGAGTCATCTTGTTTTTGAGCTACAATAGCATTTTTAGGGTTTTGTAGTCAACAAGGAACCCTTATAGTTTCGCCATGCTCGTCTGTTCGCCAGTCCGCGGTTTAAGTCAGAGACTCTTGGTACTACAAAGCTGTACTTTTGGATGCTAACATCAATCAATCAATCAATCACTTATTTACTAAGAAACACCATGGTAAGGAACAATTTAAACCCAGATTTGCATGCAAAATAACATTCCACTTAAATCAAGATAGAAACTAACATGTAGATAGTAAAACTTGTTGCAACTAATAAACTTAAACTTAAAAATATGCACATACATTAAAAATCCCTAATGACATAATTTAATGACAAGCCTGGTCTAACATTTTACCAAAGTATTCTTCTAATTTATTAACAGGCCATTTCAATAAAAATGAATTAACCTTATTCGAAAATTATTTTAAATGATTACATTGATAATATGATTGTTTAATAAATTGTAGATTATAATTGCGTTATATTCAAAAACTATTATATTCCTATAATGTACATAATTATTGTGTTTTGGTAACTGTATTAAAGAAATATTTCTAAAGGTGTGCCTTCTTGTGTCTAGTTTACTTTTTAACTTTAAATATAAGTACTCTTATTTCTAAAACAAACATGCATACCGACTAGGTAGATAAACAGAGATGTCACTGTTAATTTTTCATGCTTTATAAATAATATATTTCGGGTATCTCCCAAACGTATAAAGCAAAGGTCGAGGGAGGCATCATTAGATAACTCTTAAAAAAACATCAATGTTTAGATTTGGGGAACGTTTAGGAAATATTGAACTCGAAAAGTGTCGTTTTCGCTAGAGTTACGTGCCCTAGACGTGATTGGTTCCAGAGATACAGGCGACTAAAACGTTTCTACTTACTAAAAATTATCTAAGACAGCGCCATAACTTTAAATGGAAAGTTAGTTCATAGTTACTTGCTGATTTTTGAGATATTTTTTGTGTTTTTAGGTTAGGTAGGCATGCTAAGAGTTGGCTACAGAACCTTACACTGAGCATGGTCCGACTGCTCTTGACCGGTTTTTTATTTTTGTCCATTTTCATTCGTTGTAAAAAAATGCTTTTAATTTTCAATTGTACGATGGACTATCTAGGTAACAAACAAAGTTAATTGAAAATACGTGTCAGGTTACATGCGGACAAAATACGATATTATTATGCAAAATATTAAACAATTGTTTAATCCATACCCGATAAAATATTCCGAAATATATTTACTCCTCCAATTAAAGAATATTAGACATGATTTCTTTTATGTGTTCACAGTGTTCACAGATGCCTTTCAGAACACATCTGACGCCGAAAAATAATTTTGCAATCGAATTGGCATTCCATTGTGCAAGGTAAAAGGTTGTATTGACTAAACAGGAGATATTTTGTGTTCGACTTTACTTTTGTTATAAAATAAACGCATAAATATCAATTTAAGAAAATAATACGAGTTAGTACATACTAGTAGCTCATTTCATTGTGAGTCACCTGACCGGATCAACTTATTACCTCCTTAGATAATTAAGATAAAAAAATTGGGTTCCTGACTATGCAAGTTGATGGGAAGCTGATGGCCTCAGTTATCACAATCAGCATTTTAAAGCTAAAGTAGATGACGAAGGATCTTTACCGCTAGTCAAGATCTACCTGGAAAAATATTCGGTAAGTGTAGGTACAGTACCTGCTACAATTATCTTAGTAGATATCGGTTTCTCTGAAACATGAGTGACCAATCAATGTCAGATGCGAGTGCGAGTGTGATAGCGATAGGAAGCCGATGCCTATTAAGGAAATGGCAGTAATGTTTGTATAGGTATCGGCACGAGAGTTGAGGCCACGCACACATTCAACATTGCATGTAATGATAGCGAGGTTTTGAAATTAGTGTTCTTTTTTCGTACCGATAGCAAAATGGCAAACTGCAAGATTGACTAAAGATTTTTTCAATTTATTTAGTTACAATTATTTTTTTAGACAAAAATATCCGATTGAATTAAAACAGATCATAATCCTACTAATAATCCCATTGAACTTTGTTGGGGAATCATAAAAGGAAGAGTAGCGGCCAGTAATACTGAGTTCACATTTAACAGCGTCATGAGAAAATGAGAAGAAGAAATTGAAGCACTTAATCAAGAGACATTTCACAGTATTTTCAGAAAAACTCAAGAACAAGAAGAAAGATACAGGTCAATGGAACATAAGATTGATAGTTTGTCCGAAAACCATACCCTTGAAATAAAGCTAAATGAATCGGAAGAAGATATGTCAAGTGACTAGTAAAACTATTACTTAAAGCATATTTTTATTTTCTGGCTGTTTGTTTTAAGTACCTATTTTTCGAAAATATATAATTCGATCGTGCACTTAAATTTCATTCACTCATTCGTTCATTCGCTACCTTTTTTGCTATTAGTACTCTATGTAGCAGTGTGTGTAACCATTCACCTCAACTCTCGTGCCGATACCTATACCTTTGCTTTGAGGGATGATTTGGTAAAAAAAAAGTATATTAGAATTAAAATATTTTCATATCAATCATCATCAATAATTCAATGATGATGTAAATAACTTAATAAATTTAGGTGATGCGCCTATTGGTATGCGGAGTAACGCTTTCGCTTAAATTTGAAACTAATCTGACAGCTCAAAAAAAACTACGGGAATTATAATTACTTATCCAGCAGTTAGCCTCTAGTCGGACTTTATATACTGTATATACTTTATATTGTATCACGCAAGTATTTAAAAAGCAACATTTTATACTAGGTACCTACTTACAAAGAAGTTTAAGAAAGGATAAAGCTAAACTTTGTGTGCTGTAACTACTCGTAATCGAGTTTCGCGTCATAACAATACCTAGCAATGTTTCATAAATTAAATAGTTTTTTTCCACAAATTGTTTAATGTTGTTTTTCCACAAGTTTATTTTTATATCACATTACATGAAAGTATACCCAGTTTTATTGCAATTAAATAATTTTTATAGGTCGCCCATACCGTTAAAATTGTTTCATATAAAAATGTATTGAGCTTCACACATTTAATAAAGATATGAATAAGAAAGGTTTTAGACAGATCATGACATAATATTCTGTGTTGCAGCAGTAGGCAAAGAATACTCTACTTTGTTTTTAATCCTTGCTAAATTTACTAGATGTCATTTTGTATGAGAGTGAGATCATTTTAGCATAAACTAAACGTTTTGGGCGACGAGTAAACGACCACACAACAAGTTTAAACTTTGACAAATAAGCAATGCAATGATATGATATACTTAATTTTTCTTCAATTTTGGACCACCCTAATACATAGTATGTAAATTATATTGATAATGCGTGTATACTGACTGTGTGTACCTATTGAAAGTAATTATCTATATACTTTATACCATCGAAACGCCCTGGCTTCGTTTCAATTGAAATAATATTAGTCGTTTGTAGGCTTCCGTACCAAAATGGTAAAAAAGGATCCGTTATGGTGAGACTTCGGTGTTTGTCTTTCTGTGTATCATATCAGTTTTTCTCAGCAAGCATAAGTGTATATAGGTAATTAGCTTGCCGACATTTACTAATATAAAAAAAACGTAATAGGAAACAAGGTCTAAAATGGGGGTTAAAAATCAGAGTAAAACTATTATAACTTTTAGATTTCTAGTACAATAAATTACCGTACCGCCTTATTTCTGAAGTTTACGGGTCGAAAAATCTAAAATAGTTCAAAATAATAGACAATTTATGTACATTTTATAGAAAAAGTATAACGAAGTTATAACAATCAACAGTCTTCTTGATACTAACAGCATTAGTTAGACAGATGGGGGAAACAGTGCCTCGAGTGTAAGTTGCAAACCGCCTCGAACACGTAAGTGACCATGTTATTGATACGAGAAACACAAACGCGATCGTGACGTTTTTGTGTAAAGACAATTTGTGTACAATAAAGACTTATTAGTATAAATGGATTAACAGTTTTATAATTTACCTACAGCATTAACTTTTAATAACTAACAGTTTTTTTTAATAAACCTAAAAGATTAAAATGTACATAAATTGTACAGCTGACTTAAAAAATAAAGCCCTCCATTGCACCCACTTGTGGCATCGTGCGGAGGCGATGCTTAGTCTTTGGGCAAAATAGGAGCTTTGCCTGTGGTCGCCAGAGACACCGGTTAATTTATCTGACAGTTTTTTTTTGTGTCACATGACCACAGCGCAAACCTTTCTATAGCAAATGCACCAAATACGTAATTTGGCTTTAAAAAAGCGTATTTACGGCACTTGATTGGTTTGGGTGCGGTCTTTGGCGGTCCCTGGCTTGCGAGCAGAACCTTTGACGTGAGACGGTGCTAGCGTATCAAGGCAAGTGACGTCCCACGCGAAGGGATGGCCAAGATGCCACGATATTAAAGTGCATCCGTGGGGTCTCTTTCCATCTGAGGCAGACAGGCTAGTGGACTCAAGCGAAGCAGGAAATGAAATTGAGCTAAAGCCCGAAGGATCTAATAGTTTATCGATGCATGTCTGTAAACTCGTCCAGCACTGGATTGGCAACACAAGCCGTGGCGTCTTAGGTCGTCGATTGCATTTCCACGACGGCAACAAGGATGCGGCTCGCAGATTTTAAGACGGTGCCGGAGGCACACTGCTATCCTTAAAGTATTAGGATCTAAACGAGACCCTAGGGTTCCTAAAGGGAGAAGCGTGCCTTCTCGGATGAATTTTGACTGCTTTTCAAAAGATTGCAATGGCTAATTTTGACAGAAATAGGCCCCATGCTGCTTGACTAGCTTTTTCGACGGGCAAATTTTCACCCAGGTTGCAGATATGCCAAGCATCCTCTGCATCGGACAAGCACTACACCTGAACATCAATGGGGTTGGAAAAGTACGATCGATCGAGAAAAAAAAAACTGGGAGTGCCAGGTCACTAGTAGCCCAAATGCCAAGCCCACCGTACTTTACGCGGAGGGTTGCTTGAGACCAGCAGTTGAGTGTAAGATGTTAAAAATTTTGCTAGAAGTTAATTTAAAAATATTGACATTTTTTGATTGCAAAAGCTGAATAAATATGTTCTTAAAGATATTATTTTTTTCTTTGCAAAATCTTCAGTATTTTTAAAGATGCTGACTACATACTTATTTAATAAATAAAATAGAAAACCAATTTTGATAATTTTTGTCAATTTTTACTTTTCTTCTATCAAATAGTAGGTATATTTAATGACTCAAAAATGAATTCCTAATGCCCGATTCATCAGATGATGACACCACACTCGAGGTGGTAACTAAATTGAAGCCGATATGATTTTTATCGGCTGCTCAAATATAATTGGCTGACCAGACCAATCCATTTTAGAGCCGCCCAACGTGACATTAATTGATTTTGTAGATGAAGTTTTGATATTTTAGCTGACCATAAGTTGTATACTAATGAACTAACACCCGTTTAAAATTAACTTTGACAAAAGAAACAAAGATCAAAATCTATTATCGTGACATATCAATTCGATAGAAAGTTTGTATCAAATTATACAGTCACTGGATATAGGTTTATTGTGTGTTTATACATCAAGGGCCTGCCATGCCTATACGTCATGGTCGGGGTGCACGTTACAAGTGAATCAGGGACACGTGTCATAACCTGTCACCGGGACCCGCGCGGGCCCGCAGCATGCGCATCTGTCACAACATCATTAACTGCAAACCTACACAAAAGTGTATTCCACCGCGGTTTACTACCGGTCACTAGACCTGACTAAACAAAGCATCAAAACGAACCCATTCGTGATGGCTATATCAATCAGTGTTGAAATATCACCAAAAACTTCTAATTAATACCCAAATCAGACGCATCTGTCCCGAGCCATACCTTATAAATCTTGTGCGTTATTTTGAAACTGAAAATAATTCCCCAACTATAATTTTCGATAATTTTATTATCAAGTGTTGGTATTCTCGAAATGCGCCTGCGACTGTGGGCTTGGAAATGCCCATTAATTACGCCGCTATTTTGGTTTAATCCCCCCGCGATCCACTGTCGCCTCGTCACGGTGTCGCACCACACTTTTTCTTGTATCTGGAAATATTTATTTTTTATCCCAAAACAAATGATTCTGAACTGAATTTTATCGAGCAGTCCATCACGCCGGCAGGAATCCGCGGTACTTGTTGTTGTTGTAACGTTTTCTTGTCTGGCATTTGTTTTGTTATGAAGATATTTATGGGATCCAATTAAGACGTAACCGTTAGTATACTAAGGCGCCGCAGCAAGAAATCACCGCAATATGAAATGTTGATAAACTAATGTTGTGTTGACAAATAATTGAGGTTGATACTCGGCCAAGAACACTTTTTTTAACAGCGAACACGTAATAAATGTCTTAATTATATTGTTCCAGTTAAACTATGAACATAATGATATATCTCTTCTCATTGTGTGTTTATTATATTAATTGATATTGATAGCAATCCTAACTGTGAAGGAAAAGTCTCGCTAAAAACCTATGCTCCTACGTAATTTTATGTTTATTAGAAATAAATAAGAAACTACTGGGTAATAAAAAGTGGAACATTCCTTGAGTAACATATTTCTATAGAGGATAAGAAAAATGGCCTGCCAGCAGAAATGTCGCATTTATAAAATCCAATTCCAATTTTCGTTACAAGATTTTTTTTTCGTGTGTCACGATGCAGTAAAATAAATATCGGTCGTGAATCGGAGAAATGAATCGATCTCGCTCTTTTATAGGTGATTTTGGATTTTTATCTCTTTCACCCTAATAGCCGGCTGACAAACATGTATCAGCGGTTAATAGGTGCGCGTGCAGCTGTTGCGAACAAATCAGTTTGGATATAGCTGACACTGTCAAAAAGCTAACTCTTCGGTGCGCGCGCGGAGCGGACGCGGGCGCCTCGGGCCGCGACACTCTGTCACTTGAGGAACATGAACCAAACGGTACAAAAGTAATTTTCGTCTTTCCTAGGGTGTATATATTTTGGAAATTAAAAACAAAGAACATTCAATAATAGTAAAGCATATATTAAGTTTTAAACATATATTAAGTCTGTACTATGGAGTAATATCGTGTCCACAAAGCTCATCTGATTTAAATTACATGGAATAGCCATCTTAACAATCATAAGTAGGTTCTTGCTATATAGAACATTAAACAAATAAGATGGGACTAGAAAGTACGCTGCCGCTAGCGACTCGGGACCGACGCGAGACGTAACAGCCACTCAGAATTACACATTACGAGGGAGGGTGGACTCCGTTCATTCAGCATCGGAGAAAGCATTCTACGCTTAAAAATAGACACAGTAATATTTATTGGCCATGTCGCTCGCATTCGATTTAATATTAACATAAGAAAAATATAGTTCGCACGTGTTTATGCGATACCCAATTTTATAGACGAGTTTTAATTAATTTTAAAGGGTCATACACACGCAAAAATAAGAGTTTTCACTTCTGTGGTCCTGTGGTAAAGGCTTGTGTGCATATAAGTTACGTTCTTAGTTAGAACTAATGTAGATCTAACGGCGTTTATGAGGATGTGCGGTCAGCCAGAAAATTAGGCCTTAAAAACGTTAACTTCGGGTATCGGTAATCTAAATCTGTGTATGACCCTAAAACATGGTTCGAAATTCTTACACATTTCAATTAATAGGTAGCTATTTTCTAAAAAGGATGTAAATTGTATACCTATGTCAGAAAAGTTATTTTGTACCTCTATGTGAACACTTTCTAGTACGACACATATCACCCAAATACAGTATTTTACAAAACAAGAATGTACATAGGCAAACTTCTCGCTTTAAAATATCTCTTCCAGGTAACCTTTAGGTGATTATGATCCATGATAAGATCTATGATTTATAAATATATAATTATCTATTCATGCATAAATACTGTCAAATTTGACGAATTATTAGATTATTTCGTACATAACTAAATATCCCCAATTGCTATCGGACCTGAGATCATGAGCAGATGTGATAAGTGAATTGTGTCGTTCGCAATAGACAATCCATCAACCACTTCTTTCTTGTTAAGTGGAGATTTATACAATCATTGCATTGGGACTAATACAGTACAGGCCAATAAAATACTCGTATCACCTTTGTACTGTCACAAGAATAAATTTGGTACCCACCTTAGGTCCAAAGTCAATCTGACATTCTACAACAATAAAGTTGAGTTTCCTTAAAGTTACATCTGTAATGACACTGACGAACTTAAGCATTTTTTTCTTGAAATGGGCCCCAAATTAACGCTCGTGCCCGTACTTATATCTCATACGATTACCTACAAACATGACTTACCAAAATTGACAACCAATTAAGAACGGAGGGGCTATTGCTTAACGCACTCGCAATCGCAATTGTTTTCATTTTGAAAATCGAAGGCTTGTCTGCATACAAAATGAAAACGATTGTTTTGCTTTGAAGCCAATTGAGATTGCGAGTGCGTTAGGCAATAGCGACGCTGGTTGATCAATTGTATTGCTATTATTCAATTCGTTAGCTGATTAAATAAGGTTGAAAATGATATATAATAAATGTTCGTAAATATCGTAATTTTCACGGAGGAAGTATTTAAAAAACGCGGCGTGTATGTTTTTCATTTTCCTCAACGATTGATAGATTATTTTCGTGATCCTTGTATTTATTCCTGTAAATTTTACAACGACTTCATCCTGGGGATGCCGTGGGCTGGCTCTCGCCTTTCCTTTGTAACCTGTTGATTGCTTATAGTCAGGTTCTACGTGTTTGGTCCGACCGTTCCTTATTATGCATAATGTATATGTTTGTATACACAAAAGCCAACAAAAATACAAATCAAACAATAAAAGCAACTAATGAAGCGAGTAGGTACGTGATATTTTCTATAACATTAAGTAAATTGTAACTGTTTGATTCTTACATTGCTATAGTTACATCGTAATCTTATATTGCCAAAGAAGGAAAGGGAGAAAAATAACAAAACATATCGATATGGAAATTCCAAGTTCGCTATATCGCTAAGTCGTTTCTAGATACCCTTTTAACATTCCACGGTTATGTGGAAGATTGAGTCCTTCTGCTATCGCGATGGTATTATAACTAGACCATTACGGAACCACATAATTGATAATGATCTTAGGTTTAATTTCACCTTTTGTACATATGTAGTTTAAAAGGTACACTAAACGTTTTGTTTTTATTTTGTACAATTAATATTAAACAAATAAACATATATTTTTTAAATGTTAAACACTGTTTGAGTTGTTGAAATTATTAGTAATTAATTAGTTCTATACGAATGATATGACACCCCACGTGGTAAAGTAGATAAACGGTGCTCCGTTTCATGGGCCCTAACTAAAAAAATAGACCAACGTTTTACAGCGTACGTACTGTGGGTATAAATTCACTTCGTATCAAAATGTATGTCGGTACTGCAGGCCAAGAAGAATTGACCCTCGCGGCTCACTCGTGCAGCGTGTGTGAGTGAAGCATGCGCCGCAGTAGAATTTCCGGTATTCGATTTTGGGTCAACCCTTAACATAAAATATGCAATTTCAGGTTTGTATGTTATTCCGTTTATTAGTTCACTTACGGATGGACAGTAGGTGCAAATGTGCCTCCACTGTGCCCTTTAGGCACGGAATCCTAAAAATCTGGGTCTAAAAATGTTGCTTTTGACATGTTATCGTATTATTAATATTACGATATCCCTTATTGACTTGACAACAATTATCATCGTATTGTTTTTAACTCGGCCGCCTTTACTTTCAATTAAATAAGAGCTATCGTACCGTTGAAAATATGATAACATGTGAAAGGTAATATTATGGTTTTACTCGTAGGTACCCTGTAAAATAAAGGCTTTGTACGTTGAAAAACAGTGAATAATTTCGCGAAACGGCTTCGCTTTCACATCCCAATAATAACTTTAATGAACAATAAACATATTTGTACAAACAATAAGGGTCTCATATTTCATTGGGAACACTTTCAAAATCCGTCCTTTCCCGGATATCCAATTCTTCGACTTTTTATTTTTTTGACAGTTGTGTTGTTTTGGATTAACTGCATAATGTATTTGCATTCGTTAGGTTCTTAGGTTTGATTTATAAGGGACATCAAAAAATAAAGTCTTCAAATTGTATTTGGAACTTTGATCAATTCGGAATTATGTAAAGGTCTTAACAAACGAGGTATCGTAAGGTTTTTCATAGCGTCGCGAATGTGACTAGTCCAAAATCTTAGTAGGTGTCTGTCTGCTTGACAGTTACCTAGTGTTTTTATGTTAATATACCGTTTTGTCCAGGAGGTGAGGATCCTGGCGGTTTCCACGCACGGCCTGCTGCGGCCGAAGGATGAACCGTCCTACACCCTGGCACCCAGCTCAGGACTTTGCTCCGTCAACTTACATCACCCAGGTTAGTAATACCAACACGTCTTCAGTGAGTGTAAAATAGGATATGCTAAGTGAGTGGAGTGGATCTTTACTCTGTGTCTCTTTTGACCAACTTTTCGTTTATTTTCGATCTATGCTGCGCATGGCTACTTAAGGTGAAGAAAAGTACGACAAATTTTCGTAACTCAGCGGAAAAGTTAAAGTATCTTAATTTTTGTCCTGAACTAGGTAGGTACAAACTTTCTAATAAATGCCCAAAAATTTGATTGTAGTGAATACGCGTTTTATTTCCTAACGGTCCAAGCAAATAAGATAAATCAACTAAATAAATTAACATTTTATTTTCATTAACGTTATAATGTTGTTAACATCAGCTTTCGTTGATATAACTATCACAACAAAGAGCTACTAGTTTTATGAAATAAATGTCAATTAAAATAAATATATATGATTGTTGGTATTATTTTTCTAATAAAGCGGTCTTAAAAAGGACGAACCGAAAAAACAAATGGGCATAAACATAAAAATATTAATTTTCGAAACAGCAAAATTAGTTACTAAAATGTAATTAAAAAATATAATCTGATTAATGAAATCAGATTATATTTATACGGATGAAAACGAATTGCGTGAGATTGTTTATTTTCCATTGAGAACGTAAAGCAAATGCACGGGACCCGATGATAAAACAAAGTTTGATCCTTTTTTCCACCAGCGATAAACAATAAATTATATTTCACGAGTACATATGACTAATTGCTAACCGAAGCCTTCATATTATATTGCACCGTTTTATTTACGCAGCAATCTTAAAATCATGTTTCAATAGAGATAAACTGAAGGGTAAAAATAACCGGTAAAAGTCTCGTGTATTCCATAATGGGGATGAATTGTTTTTACAATTCAATTACAAGCCTTATAGAGGAGCGGCATTAGCTTTGGGGCATTATTCTAGCCCAAATTTTTGAAGCTTTTCCTCATTTAGTACGTTTTGGGGCCTTATCCTAGCCCGATTTTTTTATCCGACGTTCAAAAGATGCCCTTTTTCCTATCAAATTATTTATATCTAAATATTTATTATAAAATCTTATTATTACTTATTTATTTAATGGCGTCTACATAATGTAATTTTGCCAATGTCAAGTATATATATAAGCAACGTTGTATGGTGAATCCTGTCCTGTCGTCGAAGTCTTCCAGTCATAGTCGTGCCCCTTGAAGATGGCGAGCAACCACTTCAATGGCTTGGTGTGATCTTAAACGCTAACTCATTTGGAACCATCTTTTCACTGTTATTTTATTCCATGCAAGTTCTTCATCAGTGTTACGTTGTCCCACAAAACTGCCCTGGATTTGCGGACCAAAATCAACGATAAAATAATTTACAAAAACATAAATAATTGGACAGATGTTTTCAGAATGACAGCTAGTCATAGACTCTATAAAATCTTTGACAGTCTGACACTGTTTTTTTTTCTTTTCTATGAGTCGAGCCATAAAGTTTTCTTTCGAGAGTTTGCTCTACAAATCATTTTGGTGCACAAGAAATCGTCTCGAAAAGTTTCTATAAATGAAAAAAAAAATGCAATTTCGTCCTGGAAACTATAAAAGCGAATACTTCCCGGTCATTCATACTCCAGCGTCAAAAAGTGAACTAACTTAACTAAGTTACCTTCTCCAACTCTAAAAAGTAAACATCGAATTTTTCCGTCATTCTCTAACTCAAATAAGTTTATATTCTGTAAATATAGGTACTCTTTTCTACTATTATTTTTATTAAATAGTCTCTACACAACAATTTGGCGCCCAACCTTCTAGCTCTCTCTTTTTCTCTCCCTGTTTGCTATCTCCTTTTCTCCTCCTTTTTTTTTCTTCCACTATATTTTTTCTCCTTTATTCCCTCAAACTTCTAAAAAACGCTATCTAGTGTATTCTCTCTCTCCACCCCTTTTTGTGGTATTCTTTTGGTAACCTGTGATTTTTCTTATATAATAGGTTAAACTTTCATCCAATTGTCATCGACCATATCAAGAGCAATAAAATATGTATGCTATCTTTGACAGACTGCTTAATTCATTGCACATGCTCGCTACGACCTTCGCCGTACTTTTAAAGAGTTAAATATCGACGGTATCTTTTCAATATTCTTCAATAAAAAACGATAATAGTATGATTTTTCCTGGTAAGGAATTTTAGCTTTTGAGATGAACACTTTAGCTAATTGCACAGCGCAACACATTAACTCATTGAACGCCAGCCTTGGTGAATTTTCTACGGACTGTACCTCACATTGAGTTCGCGGCACAGCAAGTGTTAACGGCCTCGCACAGAGCGCCTGAACCCAACTCAGTGGCACTACATGTACCGGCACGAAGTTAGAAATATTTAATTTACGAGCCAAGTCGTATTGTTCGTTCATTGACGGCGTTCGCAGGTTGATTGGCGATATTAAAAGTGTCAACTGCGTGTGCCGGAAATTCATTGATAGATTTAATCGTTCTGGACTAAAATAACGCACAGCGCATTTGATTTGAGGAGTAAATTGCTAAGTCATTAATGCCGTCCGGTCGCAGCGGTCTTGCACACACTTACAGTGCCGGGAACCCCAAGGCGGGTCAGTTTCGTAGGGGATTAAACGAGAACGGCGCTGAACGAGTAAAAACTGCTGCTATTTCCAGGGAGCTCACTAAGATCCTTGAAAATCAAATTAAAAGCTGATTTACGTCACCGCTCACCAGAGGAGCGTGTCGGCGGTCCTCACAAGCATTACACCGAGACTCAAATAGTTCCCAAAGCTGGAAATAAATTGTATTATTAAGCATCCATTTTACGTACTCGGATTCAAAAAATAGCGTATAAATTTAATACTACGACCCTTCTTACAGTTATATCTGCACTATAATGAATAAACTTTACTACTTATTATTTTACCTATTCATTATGATGTAATTAAAAATTGTATAATTTATCAGCAGCTGAGCTTACGGAGCTTCTGAACGGTTGTTCACGAGCCAATTTATGAAAATCAATAATAGATGGCCATGTAATATTTACAATAATAACAATTTATACAAGCGATACTAATTCGGAACGTGATACTTTGCTATGAAAATGTTATACAATGTAAATGGGCCTGTGCTGGGCTGTTTACATTATGTTAGCCTTCCCGCAGTCTGACATCATATTATTACAACTCACTAAATAAGTTGGTGTTGACATGTTCACACGTAGATATATATTAGGTAGCGTGCTGTAAAGCAATACTCTTAGCTTCGATTCCGCTCGTAAAGTTACCCATAGCGAATTCAATACAAATATGACCATTTCCAACAAATGCATCGACATAATTCTTTTGCAAGCCTTCTATGTTACATATAAGGTTTAAATCCGCTTATTTCATGTATGGCGTCGGGCTGTAAAATTTTCTCGCGTAACTATAAGACCGGGTGTGAGAAACAGTTTACACCTAAATCGATTAGACATCGAAAGAAATCGATTTGACTTGTGTGCGTCGATAATTCCGTTTACGGCGGCGTTATCATCCGTTACATGTTCATATTGCGCTTTAATACCAGAATGATATGGTAATACGACCAGTGTGATACTAACTTCTCAAATAGGTACCTACTGGGTTTCTAAAGTTACTTGCAACGATGGGCCATCTTTGTTTTTAAGTCGCTAAGTGAATCTCATTTAAGACTTGCCCTAAAGTGAAATGGGCCTATATTCCACTTTGTCCAAATCGATATTACTTCCGGTCGTAAGTAATCATAAGAACGAAACAATATAATAAAATACCGATGGAGAACAATATGATTTAAGATAAAGCGGTAAACATTGAAGTCAGTTCCACATCAAGACTGGTAATCGAGCTTAAAGAAAAAATAAAGAGCAAGACGGAAAGTGAGAGAATAAAGTAACATATAACGATAGGAAATAATATAATTTAAGCCAAAATGCCCACAGAACCTAGACGAAATGCATAATGCTAACGTAAATAATTTTTAGGAACTTTCAAAATGTATGGATTTTTTGTGCAAATCTGATACTTAAGCGTAATTCAACAAACTTTCAGAATAGCTTAAGCCTTCTTCGATATGGGATTTCGTTTCGATAATTATTGTGATAATTATTTATGTCATATTTAGCATGAAGGCTGTAGTAAGGAGGCCCGGACTGCCGTCCATTAACTAAAAGGCGGCTAAAGGCTCTTACGACCTTTTTGAGTTATATATACAGGGCGACTCAGCTACTTATTAGCTATCGATCTATCTAGGTTTGGTTTCAATACCTTTAAAAACAACCGAGATACAGCCTTCAGAAAAGCGGCTAAATTCAGATTTTTTGGGATATTACTACCAAAAAGGCGGTTATTTAACACTTACCTATCTTAAAGGCGATTAAAAGTCGATAACTGCCAATTTTTAAACGTAACACGTGTTACGGTACAAGACTTAAAAGCAGCTATTTTATTTTCCACAACTTAAAAGCGGCTATTAGACTTTAGCCATCTTATAGCTTAAGAACGTAATATTCAAGTGCAAAAGAGGTCCTAGATTAAAAAGCGGTCTATCCGTGTTTACATAAGAAATAAGCGGTTAAAATCCAATAGCCGCCTTATTGTATGTAAATTTTATTATTTTTTATCAAAATACATACCTTAAAGGCCGTGACGGTTTTATAATCTAGAAACCAAAGTAATAAAAATCAATTCTTGCTTCATTAAATGGCGGCTATACGACATTGCCTAACTAAAAGGCGGCAACTCATTCCCCGCGCAGCAGTCGCCCTATCCCCTGTCTCGCCTGTCGGGCTGACGGCGTCGGCCGAAGTCAGTCGCCGGAGTGCTTATCTAAAGAGCTGAGGGCCCAGACAAGATGCACTACGCTAGCTAGCGTTTCTCTTCGTTTAGTTTTTAAACCGATCGCGTCACTGGTAGATGACGTGATACGAAAAGTCACGTGATGTGCCATGTGCCAGTGACGCGTGGTTTAAAAACTAAACGAATAGAAACGATAGTTAGCGCAATGCATCTTGTCTGGGCCCTCTGGTCGCTTCGCAAGCGCCGCGGGCGTCGATTTCCGCCAATTCCACCATGCCGCTGCCTCCAAGAAAAACGTCTACGTAAAGTTAAAATTTCTCAAAAGGCAGTTAGGTCTAGCTAGTACCTACTATCAAGTAAACTTTCGTTACTATAGCTTGGTCCCCCACTCGCTTTATAGTAGGGGAGCCCATGAAACTAAACCTAGTCCGATAATACTACCGGATGAGATATATTATTATATATTTAGACGCGTCGTTAATGGGAGAACACGAAATGGCGGGTCCATATTGGCTCATATAAAATTGGTCTTTCGATTTTTTATACAAATAACGATTTGTGACTATACTCATCATAACTCTGAAAAAAATTTGCTCATACTTTTTGTTCATACTTTTTTAAGTCATAATTATCGCAACTCATAAAGCAGTTTTTCAAAAAGCTGTTACATTTTAGATTTTTATAAATCTAACCAACCTAACTTAATTTAATCTACACGTAAGATATTTAAGAAATTGTGAAAAGTGTATCGATGAATATTGGCGTTATAAGTTCAGATGATTATAAGTTTCGATCATTTCTACTAAAAAAAATATGAATAGTATGAAGAGTGATCATTAGGTTGTAAAATTCTATGAGATACCTAACTTGCAATTTTATATGAACTTTGGCGCTCCTGAAACCGCCCAGGCCGCGGTATTAAAAAAAATTCAAAGAAATTTTTAGAATCGGGTTTTTGGTATGATAAGACTCCCAAATTTCGTTTGTTCCTCGAAACAGGGGAGGTGTAGGACTATACGATAATGCAATGCTACAAGCCCTCATAATTGGCCTTATCAGTGCCAAGAGCATGACAAAGACGCCTCGTACTTAGAAATCTAGTACGATCGACCTCCTCAAAAAACAAATGCTCATCAGAAAGAGCATGAATTTCTGTGTCAGGAAAACCACTGCTGCATTTTCCAAACACTGGAGAAAGAGGTAGCTGCAGCGATTGAAGGTCATCCTTTGCGCAGCTGTATTCGATCAGACTACCGGATGAGATTATATTAGGTCCTTACCTATGAAATTGGCGTTTTCTATGGATAATTTTATGAAAACTGTGGTTGTCATACATTTAATTTAGTGGATTATTTTGTAACGTCAAATACAAACCAAACAAAATTCTGTCAGGAATATTTGACACTTCTAAGTTAGATTATACATATTATACATATCTTAATTACTTAAAAATATTTGGCTTCATAAAACTCTGCGTAATTGAAACACTTGAACTCGCAGCACATGAAAAGAGTTGAGTACACACTTAAATTTTAAACATTAAGTTAGAAATTTAACCATATTATTTGTATCTATAACCTTTGTAACATAGTGTATTAATGAAATTAAAAAAGATCTTGAAAGTTAAAGTTAAAAAAAACGCCAATTTCATAGGTAAGGACCTAATATATATTTAGACGCGTCGTTAATGGGAGTACACGAAATGGCGATGGCTGCTATGCAAAAAACCTGGCAACGGTATTGAAAAAAAAAACCCAAAAGAAACGGTTTTCTATTTAACGATAAGACTTCCAAAATTCGTTTGTTCCTCGAAACAGGGGAGGTGTATTGACTATGCGATAATGCAGTGCTGCAAGCCCTCATCATTGTTCTTATTAGTGGCAGCACGATCTACCTTCTCAAAAAACCTCTAGTCTAAACCAAGACTTGTTTGACTTTTTTATAACGAGTCTGTAATTATAAGTGATACAAGTACAGTTGGTAAAAATAAAGCGTGTCACAAAGACGTTTTTTTAAACCCTGACGCACAAAAGAGGGGTGTTATAAGTGTGACGTGTAAGTCTGTGAGTGTGTGTGTGTCTGTCTGTGGCACTGTAGCTCGTAAAGGGATGAACCGATTCGGATGCGGTTATTTTTATTTGAAAGCAGGTTCATTGGCGGTTTTCATAAAACCTAGCTTAAAAAACCAGCTTTCAAAAAAATCTGTTTGGGAGCTACGATGCCACAAACAAACACTCAAATACATAGACATAGAGATACACGTTATAAACGAACACCCCTCTTTTTATTTATTAGTTATTGGATGTCTGTTAACCGCAGAAGGTTTCGGTTTTATTTTGAGATTAGGTTTGATATTCTACTTGTTAAAGTTCCAAGTGTTTTTACTGATGACAGCCTTCTATTTTAAGAATGAGTTATTGATCTCTTTTTGTTTTTATAAGTTTAAAGAAAGGTATTATTTAGTAGCTAAGCAATAGAAAGTTACGCGTTTAAACTGTGATGTTATCAGTGTACCTTTGCAATTTGTTCCTTTATTATACAGATTTTTATATTTTGTATGAATGAATTTGATTTCAACATAGTAAATGGTGTTTTTATGAAGTTTAATTTCGCTGTGTTTTTAGCAACTAGCCGAAGTCATTGGATGTAGTAACATACTTCGATTGCAATCCATAGCAAAAAAGCAGTTATTTTATTTTGTTCTTCAATTAACTGCCTTTTTCTCTAGCATTGATGATACAAAACGTATATTAGATTCTGCCATATGCACTCATTTTAAACTAGAAGGCCGTTAAAGTCGTATGGCCGTCTTATAGTCATGTCTGTTTGCACAGGATTAACTAGGCATACATAGCTAAAAAGCGGCTATATCATGTAACCGCCTTTTAGTTATGTTTTTCATATAACTTTTTTGTATTTGTACAATCTATGGTGGATAACCTAAATTACTGAACTAGAAGGCGGCTAAACATACTTTAACCGCCATTAAGCTATGTAACGTAATTCATAAAATTCTACGGTATCATAGCTAAAAAGGAAAATCGAAGATTTCAGCTATAAAAACAAGGAAAACCATATCAAATTTATTACATATAAATAGAGCAAGTCTCGAATATTAGTATACAAAAAAAAGTACAGGGATATCGCTCACCAGTTTTCAGAGACATGGTTTCCCATGTTTTTTGGCCATAACTCAAAATGACCCTCTTGTATTTAGCCGCCTTTTAGATAATGGACGGCAGCGGAGCACTCAGGTCCGTGGTGTCACTACTCACCATCAACTCGCCACTACCTGCCGCGCCCCTTATTATTATTTCTAATGATGTTTTTTTAACTGTCAGTAGGCTACGTTTTTTACAGTATTTAAATCTAAAAGTAAAAAAAGAAACACTACAAAAACCTAACCATTATTATTATTATTTTATTTCCTCTCAGTAGTTGAGAAAAACAATAAGTCTGGCTTAGCGGAAAGGGTTTTTAATGGACTCTTAGTCGTACACTCGTGCCCTGGTTATTCTAAGATTATCCTGTGACAATCGTATTTCGCAATTTACATCATTTAATACTCACTTACAAGCCAGGTATTTTAAAAAAGGCGATTCATTATTTATACTCCTGGACGCCGTCGCTAGGTTTGCACAGATGTAGTATTTATGTAAAGTTAAAGACATAAGTGCACCTAATAAGTATTTGTATGAGCTGTCACAGGCATCATCTTAGAAAAATCAGAGTATAGATGACCTCTACGTCCATAAATTGCGTTCTTTCTATCCTTCGCAACAATATACCTTATTATGGATTTACGTAATCATTTTAAACTAACAATCATCTTACCATTTCAATTGCTTATTTTGCTTACTGAATAAACATCTTTTATATTCATCATTTAAATGAACTGGGGCCTTATTCTACTTGGTCTCTACCCGTTTTATTTGTAGGTATATTGTAAACTCGGGCGCCATTACTGTCAATAAGAGCTATCATAACGTTGAAAATACGATAACATGTTAAAAGTAATTAGGTTTTACTTAGCAGAATAGAGCCCCAGAGGGCTTAGTCAAGATAAATAATGTTAAGTTCGCAATTTTCGAAAATCAACCGAATGCATGGGATTGATGTAAGCTGATGATAGATCACGTCGACTGCTTATGTCAACTCCATGCATTTCGAGTCGATAGAAAACAGAAACGTTAGCAGCGTTTCCCAACTAAGCCAACAGGTACCAGTAATTGTCGTTATGATAAGTAGAGTCTACCAACTCTGTCACGCAGACGGGCAGCCAAATTATCATATGGCAATAAAAAAAAAATTGTGACCCTTTTTGGTCATACTATGAATTATTGGAATAAAATTTAATTATTGCTATGCCCCAAACTGTGCGCAGCGGTGTACATACGTATTAAAAAATGTTATCGACGTTAAGTGCATTTAAAAACATGCAAACATGTTTTCGGCATTTTTAGAATAAAATAAGTCATGTTTAGAAATTATGAACTTGTTGGTTGAAACTCTGGGGTGGCGTTTACTGTCTATAGTTTTGTCTTATTACGGAGTTCAGAAAATAAATTTATTGGTGGAAAGAGTTGATATAGAGAGTCTATCAGTACATTTACGGTAAAACATTAAAAAGTAAATATTGGATATCCAGTATGTCAACCTATAAAAACTGGCTCAGCTAAATTGAACATCGGAAAACTCTTTTTTTTTTCGATTGTATGACCATAAAGAAGTTTGCCAGGAATACGCATACACAAAACACATAGTTCAATGTATAAAGAAAAAATATATATTATCTATCACTTAAGGGAATAATGATGTTTAAAGCGTTTTAAAATATGACTATTTGAAAAACAAAGTTGACAATCGTGATCAAAATTTCTATATATATAAATTAAGAACTAACGGTCTTCGAAATCCTTTGAGAATTAACTCTACTTATATAATCTTATTTATTTTTTGTTAAGAATGGGTACCACGTACACCAACAATTGAAAAAAACCAAAAAATAATTTCTCTATATAAGTATTGATATCGCTGTCTATTACCGATAGTACAAGCCTAGAGCTTAGTTTGGGACTAGGTCAACTGGTGTGACATTGTCCTCTTATATTTATTTATTTATTATTATTTATAAACAAACTCCATAATAACACAAACCTCAATAATAACTACGTATTACTCTTATCTTACGTAATACGTAATTACGTGATCTAATTAATTTCGACTAGGAATTGCTCTTAGGTTAAAAAGATTTTATCGTTTTCCTGATTAAAAGTTAAAAAATATTATACATGTCAATTTATAGCATACATTGACACTCTTTAGGATTCTATTGTCATTGAAACAGTTAAATCTATTTTAAAGCTGCAGTTTCTGTTTCTGTTTTCATGGCTGATACCTACCTACTGTATAACTATAAGCTGTTTTATTTAGAAAAAAATTCAAAATTTGAGTATTTTAATTTTCATTAACACCTAGTTAATATATTTTACGCAAATTACTATTGTAAAATGTTATGTAGTCAAACATATGTCACAGGCAAAAAAATAATAAAAAAGGTCAAAATATAATAAGTTTGAAAATTGAATGTACTCGTAGTAAAACTCAATCAAGGGCCCGTAGCGATGGACCGCTTTCAAGAAGGTTGGTTCTGGAAAATCTATGGTATTTTTTTATTGGATCAGATAGGATGTATAGCAACTTTCTAGGAAGCCAGTCTTAACTATTTTAATAGGACATTACTGACGGAGAGGAGAGGTTAAGAGGACGCGACCGCTTGCTGACGTCAGGGGTTGGATGCCAAGTTGCCGTCTTTTACGATGTGTGCGTGATAAGCCACGCATTACCAAGCGTGACCAGTTTTTACGACTATAATTATCGGTCAGTACTGTATTTGATACCTTCGAAGTTATTTTCTTAGGTAACTATTTCGGGTATTTCCCATTTGTTCTAGGGAACAGTGACGTCATAGAACTGTGAACTTTTTTGTTCCCAACAGTTAAATACCTATTGAAGCATAAAATTATCTATTTGTCCTGTAGAACTAAAAAAATATCCCAAACGTTCTATGACGTCATAGTTCCATAGAACAAATGGGAATTACCCGCTATTTTATAATACACCTAATGATGATTGATATAATTATTTCATTTACATACGCAGAACACTTTTGGTTGATGTTTCTTACGTCTTGTTGGATAGGCACGAATAAAGTAGGTATAGAATCATTCACAATAATCAATATCGTTAGAAGCTGTCAATGTTTGTTTTATGTGTCGGGGCAGACCTACGCGCATGTCGATCAAACGTACCACATAAAATCGAAGCCAACTAACAATATCCTAACTTTAAATAAGCTTACTAACTGGCGATTTTTCTTGTGTTCACGCTATTAAAGTATCGCTTGTTACCTCATGGTGTAAAGCAAATTTTTGAGGATGAGGAACCTAAATAGCCGTATTTAGAACAAGAATCCTACAGTGGTCAAGAGCACATAGATTTACATTTTTGTAAGGCGCTGAATTTTCTCGTAACAAATAATATTACTTCAACTGGGCAATTTTATATACCTACATCTAAGGGTCTTTCTGTCATTGAGGAATTCGTTTTCAAGGCTCGGGTCCAAGGCAAGCATCGCACCGTTTTAACGTCTGCTCCGAGAGTATAGTTATGTAATGACGCAGCCACCCTTATTATTTGTAAAATAATGTCAAGGAACCTTCTCGAACCTACTAGCTTTATACAAACGTTTTAAAATCACTGCCGCAGGACTTAAACACTTACTCATTACGGAGATTAACTAAGCTGTTACGTGCGTAAGTGTTTGAAAAAAGTTTCACGTGCACCGATACCGGAGCGGTGTTATCTAAGTACAACAACGATCGGTCGTCATCTGGGCGTATTACTTCAATCGACAATGCGTTCGCGCAGCTTACCTAGAACCTTGCGTTATTAAACTTTATTGTTTGAGAGAACAATTACCTTTTGTACAGTGGGGTATCGACGCCATTATCAGTAGACGCGTTAAGTAACGTCGGAGGCTCGAGTTCGACTATTTAACTTAAGTCACGAAGGACCATTACCAGTTTTTATTATGTCTTTGTTCACTTGGCAGAATAGAATATTATGTGATTTTATACTGAATATAGCCACGAAATAAAGTTACTCAAATCATATTGCATTGTGTGCGTAATAAAAAATCTACAAATGCAGCAATCAGTAATAAATATAGCGCAGCTGTTCGAAAAAAATCCTGCAATGTTCGATTTGCTCCTTTTAATAGGTCCTACTCATATGTTGTAACATTTTCTTGTAGGTATAACGAGTTGGTGACATACTAGCACGGGCACGGAAAAGATTGCAGAGAGTCGACTCGCGCAGCCTTTACTTTACACAAGCAGTAGTACATACCTACATTTCGTTTCAGGGCTACTTTTCTTAAACGTATTATTCAAATTAGGTAAGGTGAGGTTAACACATAGACGCTGTTAGTAAAGATACTTGGACAGTACTCAGGTAATAACACAAGATCTAGGTATTCTAGTTTAATCGCAAAAATGTGAGCAAATATCTTTCTTAACTCATTTTATTGCAAAGTGGCCAGTTACCGGGGGGTGGCCAGTTACTGACGATTTACCCTGTGTCAAATAAGATTAAAGATTGATCTACATTCTAGATTTTACATGGTGGTTTTTGTAAAGGTGTGATATCTAGATTTATTTTTGAATGTCAAAGACTGGGTCAACCTTTAAAGTGCGATGATAGAATAAATTCCTCATAACATGTTTTTTCATGGCTCGTGTAAAACATATTTTCTATAGGATTCCGATGTTAGTCATGTCAAGACAAAATATTAAGGTTCTTTATCATTTAACTATCGCTTATTTATCTGATTTAAAAGAAGATGCGAAATCTCTCATAGGTTTTCTACACTAATATTATTAATATTATTAAAAAGAGGAAAAATGAGTTTTTTTGTATTTTAGTATGTTTGTAACGACTAAACTCAAAAACTACTAAGCCGATTTCAAAAATTCTTTCACCATTAGAATTATACATTATCCCTGAGTAATAAAGGCTATGTTTTATCTTTCTGCACGGACAGAGTCGCGACCAATAGTTAGTTTATTATAAAGTAAGCCATGACTTTCTTTAACATTTTACGAATAACATAATCCCTGGGGACAAAATGGTTGGAATCTATAGCAGTGACCAGATTTAAACCGCATTGGGAAACATGTGTCTTGTTTTACTTCGTTCTATATTTAATAATATTAATAAAATAATAAATCTCAACTTAATACTAAAATGGTTACATTTACGTTACCTAATAATAATTGGTTATATGTTTTACTTTTCTGACGAGAGCAAGGTTTGTTATTATCTGTTTACCGGTGTATGATAAGATCAATCTTAGAGACCCATATAATTATTTTTCACCATTTACGTACAGTCAACAGCATAAATAAGTGATCATTTCTGTACCTTTTCGCTTTCAATCGTTTCACAATTTTGTATAACATTTCAAACACGACGTTAAAGTGACAAGATACATAAATGATCACTTATTTATGTAATTGACTGTACATTAATAAAATTGATCTTTTAAATTGAGGGACTTGTAAAACTCGCGTAATACTCGTATAACGAAAAGAAATAGAATAGTTACTTTATTAACTAATTTAACTAATATATTAATCAAAGTGTTACTATTATGAAAAATACACAAGATAAATATTCACAAAACTGTTAAGACTGCGCCGAGTGCACGCCGAATGTTCAGTGGCGCCCTCATTACTATTATTATGTTTTCTATTAAAGTTAAGATATTTTCTTAAAATTTGGACTGTGTGTTTTTGTACTACAAATGAAAATACAACTTAAAGGGTATATCACATAGTTTAACAACAATTCACCTTTAATTATATATGAATCTTAGCATTCACCTTCGAGTTATCAACTTAACGTATAAAAGTGGCCACCTTTTCCCGGTAAGCTGACTGCTCAAAGGTTTGTTTTTAATTGCGCTACAAAAACGCATCGTCTGATTCCAAGGAAATTCAATAGTTAATTAGGAAACACAATAATAGTAATGAGGGCGCCACTGGACGCTCGGCGTTTGCTCGGTGCAGTCTTAATGAATCACGGGCCTTATTTAAATATGTTTAAGGCTTGTTTCACACGTACCACAACCACACCACATCGCAACCACCAGCGATGTGGTCGGACGGTTATTTCTATGAAAATAAATAATTCTATTCTCACGGACCGCAATTTGCCGTCAGTGTTAACCATATATTTTTGTCGCTGCGTTGTGGTGTGGTTGTGGTACGTGTGAAACAAGCCTAAGGTCCGTGGACAGCGGTTTGACAAAGCTTTGAGGTAAATTCAATCGTCCGACATTGTTGAAGACCCACATTGTGGGTTGTGGGGTTAAGGTTTTTGATACAAATGCAATATTATTGGAGTTCAGGAAATGTAACGTTTTTTAGGTATAATTAGGGGGCGCCTGTCGTATCGCATAACGTTTTTTGTCCTAAAAATATTTGGCCGAGAATGTTTGGCATACTGTTGAATGGCATACTACTCGTTTGTCCTAATAATTTTTGCGCATACTCATTTAACGTCCTAAAGCAAGTTTGACCTAATATTGATAACTCTAAAGTCTAATTACCTAAAGCATAATATTCCTAACATGAATTGTCCTAATAATTATTTTGCCTATTATTAAAATGGCTACAATTACAGCACCTAAACTAAACTATGGTAGGCGTGAAGTCAGAATCGTTACGTATTCTACCTTCAGGCAGGTCAGATTTCGGTTAGGTTAGGTACGACGACGAGCGAAGCGAGGAGGAGTGTTAGGTAGAACTGTGACCATAACGAGCGAGCGAAACGCCAGAACCAACAAGTTTGACAAGGTTAGGTTTGTAAATAAAACATTTTTTTATACATAATTTATGCTTAATGACATGTAGGTAGTCAAAACAATTGTAGGACATTAAATATTAGGAATATTACAATTATGCACATCAATCATTCGACAGTTGAATCTTAGCCACATCAAACGATAGGACAAATAATATTTAGGACAAACGATAATAGGAGCAACAATTTCGGACAATCAAAAATATGCGGAACAAAGTGTATGCCACACGTTATTAGGACAAAAGACGTTATGCGACACAACGATAGGACTAATAATTGTATGCCAATCGATATAGACCCATAATTAGGTGATGTTTTATCTGGCCAAAAAGACTTATCTTCCATCAGAGTGATGTTTGTGAATGAATGACACCAATACTTATTTCGAACGCTCGGTCTCATACACTTTTTGATTAACCGCTAAACCACTCGGTTTAAACCACGGTTTCGAAATACCCGTTTCCAAAATAGTGATTGACATAAAGCATAAAGTTCATTTAAAAATCAAACGAAGTACAACATTCCGAAAAGAGGTAGCAACAACTCCCTAATATTTTTTTTTGTTTTTGTTTTCGTCTTTTATAAACATGATATGCTTGCATGGTTCTCGTTAATAAACTAGGTTGTTGTATAAATATTGCTGTTAACTGGAAAGGACTTTATAGATATCGTCTTCATGGCAAAATTGCGGATCTGTATATAATTCAAAATAAAAATGATAAATTTGCAACTTTAGGTACCATGCGGCGATTTGCCATAGACGGATGTTACGATATCGTAAATGAAGCTGCGGAATTTACGGTCAATTAATCATTAAGCTCTCTCTCCTTTGCAATATGTAATTACAAAACTTAATTTTTCCAGTGTGTAACGATAAATATTTCATACAATATTGTATATTTTCTATTCATATTTCTCCTTCTAAATTACGTTTAATTTAGAACCCCGTACCTCATCCTGACGTTTTGTTCTGACCTACATATATACCTAATGTTATTATTATCAAACCGCGATTAAAATGGGATTGGGATTGAGCACATATTATTATGTAACTTTTGAATGAATACATGAAATTACATTGTCATTGGTAGTGTGCAGATAAATTAAATACTTATTTTATTACAAAGAAATTCTGAAGCTTCGCAATAAACATCAAATTATATTACTTTCATAAAATACAAAATGTTGAAATAACTTTTTGAAACACTATCAAAACATATTCACTAACTACACCATCATTACCGCTGTGAATCGGTCTGTATCATCAAATGGTAAGAGCAAAATTAATGAATAAATTAGTGTTCAATTCGAGTACCTTATGTGTTCAGAAGATCCTTCGTTTTATCTATTTCGTTATAAAATAATTTCATGACACCAACCATTTAAAACTTAACCACAATTTACATTTTATAAAAAATTATGTTTTGATAGGTACAGCGATTCGATAACGGGAAAAATAACATTTCCCAAGAATAGAGTTGAAATAATGTAGTAACTGTTTATGATAAAGCATTATTTGTGAATCTATTTAGGTAAGTGTGCTTCTAAAGTACTTATGAAGATATCATAGATTGACTTATGATTATATTTATTAATTATAAGTACTGTTGTGCTAACGGTACTTCCGAATCCCATTCTAATCGCGGCTTGATAATAAAAAGTAATAATAAATACCGTGCCACGGCGGCTTAAGAAAGCGCAAGCGATGTGTACACCAAATCCACATTGGTCGCGCTTGAGATCCGTGATTTTGGTTCTTCATCAGTTCATCACACACTATACAACCTAGTCGGACCTTAATTCGAAGTTTACCTGTTGCAAAAACTCCATTACCGTTCAAGTTTCAAACCAATGTCATCAAAAACTGTTTTGAAATTTGTAAGGCCTCCCGGAGAAATAACATTCAATTTCTTTCTAAACTTTTCCCAATGGTTTACGTAAACGCGACCTTCAATTAACAAATGTGCGCAGAAAAAGTTTGGTCGTACGCGGAAGTGTTTGCGCAATTTTTGTCGACTATTTTTTCCCTTTGATTTTCCAACCAGGTGTTTGATAATTAGACTAATTAGTAATCGCCTCGAGACTCGTAACGTTATCATTAACGGTATTGTTTCTAATTAGAGGAAAATATAACGTTTCTTCCCTCAAGGCGTCACGAGAACTAGGGAAGATTTTTAGAGATCAAAATACTTAATTAACATTACGATTCCTATGCCGAGTTTTAATTGATTTTTATAAAGATTCGGTTTATGGTTGAAATAATTAAATTTAACAGGTTGTATGACCTTGCCATATTTTTTTTAAGAAAGTTTTATATTCTGTAATAAAAAAGATGCATCACTCTATGCAAAGGCTCTAAAACGCGAACATTCAGTATTCAGTTATTCAAGTCATGGGTAATTCGCTGCTCCCGAACTAACGTTTCACAATTGTTATTTGTTATTAATTTCACGAACGATACGCTGGCTTTTAATGTTTTATAAATACGTCGCATTGTTCTATAAGCGACACAATGGCCCGCGGCGTTCGCAGCCCCGCTCGAATCCGATATGCGGCTACACCAGCGGGGCGTCTGTCTGACGAATTCTTGCTCAGTCTGCTATTTAATACCCCCGGTTAATGATTCCAAGTGAAATTATACACTGATTGCTTAATTGGACTAGATAATTCGCATGTCAATATCCCTTCAGAGATTTAAATTTACTGTTCCGCTTTAAAAAAACCCGACTGCATTTGTTGATATTGTCATCACCATAATGTTATTTTTTCCTCATTACTTTGATTAAAATACGCAACCAAGATGAATCTAATGGCACCTCATGCACTCTTCAAACTTAGTCAAGGTCACAATGGAACGGACCTACGTACTTACATACATACATATACGCGAAAAACAATACCCTCCTTCTGGCTCAGCCATGTAAAAAGAGCTTAAAATGTTATAAAGGTTTATAATATGTGTGCCGATCACCATTCTGCCGTCCTAAGCAAAAACGTAGTAACTAAGATAAACCTCCTGTAGTAATATCAACCTTATTATTAATTGCATAGAATTGAATTTGCTTTGGAGATTGAATTTAAGATACTGCTTATAGACTTAGGACGGCAGCATTAGTTTCAACATTTCCGATCACCGATCACCATATTTTTTTTACATTCGTGGCACTCAAATGTTTTTTGTTAAGTATTTATTATTTAATGTAAAGATAACTTATGAATAGTTAAATATATTTCAATCAAAAATATTTTTGTCACAATGTTCTGCCGAATGTACTTTACAATAAAGTTTAAACTATATGATAGACATAATGAACTCGATATAGCGTTTTGGTTTCTGTATGTATCTTACAAAGATAAAAAACAGTTTGTACCAGCAAAATAAATAAAAATGAAGTTCATTTTCATACCGTTTTTTTACAAGCCTTATGTCGTAAACGAGGTCGTAATCAGGTAATAAATTGAGTTTAACAGAACTTACCCTCGTAGTAACAAATAAAAAAAAAACATTTAGGAGGTCCGGTATCCTTTATTTGTATACTTCCGTAGTTCCCTATTAAACATTGCTGGTTAGACGTTTTTATTTTAAGGGAAATGTAACTGCCTTAAAAATATCACTTTCTGTCAGATTCAACTGTCACAATGAAAGATGAGGATAAATCATTTTCTTAGCACACTTTAGTTGTGGCACGGTTATGTATTAATAAGAGAGTTACTTTTTTTAGCTACAGTATAAATCGTACTCTTAACCATGTGCCTATGCTTATAATAATGGAGAAGTTCCCTTAATTCCTCACGGGTACCCTGAATATTGGTGGCAACGAATTAATCAAAAAAGAATTTTCAAAATCAGTCCACAATTCACGGAGTATTCAGTAAATATACATATACAAAAATACTGACACCGGAAGTCGGGTTAAAAGAAAATGTAGGGAAGTTATTATTTACAATTTCTGACTTACCTGGTTAAGGTCGTTTATCCTCAGTAATTATGATATACAGATCAGTTCAGGCTATTTACCACGCGTAGCTTCTTTCACGAGAAACGGTGGTTGTTTATAAGTTACAAAACACGTTTCACGTAAAGCCAATACCGACGTAGTGTTATTTTGTAACGGTAAAGAAAATACTACATTTTACCACGCCAACTGTGTAAGAATATAAAAGTGGCAAAAGAGACTTACGTCTTATACCCATTTTGTTTTTTGCTTACCATGTTTTTACTAGCTTACTTTTTAGTCCGTTTGTCTGCAATTGATTTCAAACTTTCTTCCCGATAAGCTTGCTTAAAACTTGTTAAAAATTAACATGGTAGGTATTAAAGTCTTGGTAAAATAAAATTCCACCATTATTTGAAGGGATCATGCCCCGTAGTTCTATTGTACATTAGTTGGTTACTCTAAGTATTTCGTAGGTTTATTTAGCCGTGTTACCGCATTAGCGACGAATTCTCAGAAACCCGTACCGGGAGGCACGTACGCGAGAGATTGGTGAAATCACGAGCGGCAAATGTAACAACACGCTTTATAACAATAACGCACTGTAGTTTTTCAACGCGCTTCGTGGAGTTTTATTACGAACTAAAACCGATTGATCCCTGGATTTCAACAGTTAAATTGGTATAACGGTTAAATTAAATAAACAGTACAAAATTGTTATTTTCGAGGAGTAAATTTAACGTCATGGATATTCTGTAAAAAATGAGAGCGTTTTAAATAGTTTTTTGTAAAATTATCAATATCCCGTCAATTGTTGTTTTGTTTCAGGTTCATCCCCGTACGAGAACCGATTGTGTCTTCAAGACAACAATGGACCGGACACGTCCAACTCCCAAAGCGTTAAGGGTGACGAAGAACTGTCTCGCGTTTATCAGACGCTTAACCTACCTGCATTGTCCAGGGAAGACACAACCAACTCTAATAACAGGTCAGTGTCACCGCATTTGTGGAATAATATGCAAAAGTATGTAAATATGTGTATAGTTTTATTTTTTTATAATTATGTTAAGTAAGCGTACTTATCGCTATTACAAATTTGCAGCAATGAAGCCAAAAGCAAATCTAAGTCTGCGACCCCGGCTAGCCCCGGCAATTCCGAAATGAAACCCCAGTCGACGACTACGCTTACCAAGCCGCCGTACTCTTACGTGGCTCTCATCACAATGGCCATACAGAACAGCCAGACGAAACGAGCCACGCTGAGCGAAATCTATGCTTACATTACCAAAGAATTCCCCTTTTTCGAGAAGAATAAAAAAGGCTGGCAGAATTCAATTAGACACAACTTGAGCCTCAATGAGTGTTTCATTAAAGTTCCCAGAGAAGGAGGTGGAGAAAGGAAAGGAAACTATTGGACTTTGGGTAAGACATAAATTTAAACAATTCACGCCAATTTCATTGTGTTTATGTCATTGAACTATATGTGTATTTAATTAAACGTACGATATTATTAGCAATGCTGTGGCTAAATGCATTTCAACGCGTTACCTGATACCTACGTCAAATTGCGAGCCCGCGAATGTTCAAGTGCGTTGCGCGAATTACACGTTCAAAGCGAATTGCTGATTTATCTATATTAAATTTTTTTTTTTTTTTTTTACTTATTAAATGTATGCGTGTAACATTTAGATTTGGTGTTAGTTAGAGGAGTGTTGTTTTAGATCCTCAATGCGGAGACATGTTTGAGAACGGGAACTACCGCCGGCGGCGCCGGATGAAGCGTCCGTTCCGGGCTGCTCCGTACTCCAAGACGATCTTCGGGGATGGGTACCACATGGCGCATGTTGCGCAGCATGTCCCTCCGCACATGCAACCGCTCCCGCTTGGCGCCAGGAACTATTTTGGCACTAGCTCGCCATACCACCCACCCTCCTACCCAAGATACGACACGTAAGTTTCACACCACTAAGGCCGGCCTTACACTCGTAAGTTTTACTTACGTAAGTAGGGACACGGCTATCTGTTAGAATGAGAAAAAGATACTTCTATCTTAGTCTAACAAATAGCTGCGTCCCTACTTACGTAAGTAAACTTACCAAGTGTAAGGCCGGCCTAACATAAAACGCATTGATTTAACCTGATGCCTTGAACATCCGATAGTAATTGCAAGTTATTATCTGACGCTATACTCGTATCTACATATATATGTTTATAGGTCATGTGATGACGTGATCCTAGTCCTATGTGCGATCACTGCTTTAAACTGTAAAACGACTGTTCTCCCTATTACAAAATTGGTTGGTTTTATTATGAGTACCAAGAGTACCAAGACCGGCCAAGAACTATTTCCTCGTACCGAGTTAGTAACGTGAACTTATGCTCTTCGAGAACATTTGTATCGCAATCAGAATATCGCCCCCGTTGCCGTACTTATTCAGTAATAAAAAAATGTAGCAAGATCTTAAAAGTAGAATTTTTGTATTGTCATCAAATAGTGAATGTAAAGTAAACGTAAAGTAATTTATGTATGGAAACGTAAATGTGTAAAAAAGAGTTCGTGCTACGGATATATTTCATGAATGTATCCATAGTGTACTTAGCAAGTTATTGAAAGGTTCGTATTTTTGTAGTCATACCAGGTAGGTACGTAAAGTAACAGTTTTTGTCGATGAAAAATTATACTATACGAAAAGTAGCTGGAGCTTAAAAAAAAATACTAAAAAAGGCGCCGATTAGAAATTTATATCATTTTCACTTTACCAAGTATTAGTCTAACATTTTATTTTTTCATGATAGCATATGTACAATAAATACGGGTATTGTGTTTGAATTAAGCACTCTTTCATTTCGTTCTTTCCATCCGCATTAGCTGCTATTGTGACTGTTACTTGTGATCAGCAATTGACAACATTTCATTTTGGTGACACCTGCAAATTACTATTCGAATAGAAAGGGTTTTGCCTCCTGAACACGGCAAAATATTTATTAATATTTATTGTTCTTTATTTTCAAAATTACAAGTAAGTTAATAAAAATATCGAGTTTTACCAATACTATGCCTGAATACCATTGCCTTTTTCACGAGAAAAAAAGCTGTCATACTTCAAATTAGACATTGACACTATTGACAGATGGATAGAGACAGGGCCATTTGCACGCAGAATTTAACCCTGGGTTAAGGCACTAACTCGAGTTAGTAGACGTCAGATTCATACGATAACTGTCATTTTAACTCGAGTTAGTGTCTTAACCCAGGGTTAAACTTTTCGTGCAAGTGGCCCTTTATCGGTTGACATGATACTTTTTTATATACAGATTGGACTAACGTAATATGTCCATTGTGTCGTAGAAATGAAGTTACGCCCTTTTAGAATAAGTACATCTTAATAAATTAATAATAAAAGAATTATTCATTCTAGAGAAAATTTAAAACTATTAGTGTCTTTCTCCTTCCAAACAGTATCTATAAAACGAATAAAATTAAAGTCTTGAAAATATGAAATCTTGTCAATTGACCTCTAAATCACCTGATAGTAAATAGTGATGAAGTCTAGAATGTTTGCTGGCTTTCATTGCGTAAGAAGCATGTAAAATGACAAATTTAATTTGAACTTAAAGAGTTGGACCTTGAAAGGTAATAAAATAAGCAAAAAGGATACGATTAAGTACGCAGGGTGTAGGTAACTTGAAAATGGTCAAGTTTTGTCTAAGCGAAGCGATAAAACATGACTATTCAACTCGAAACCAAAATGTTTACATTTACATAGGTATAACTGCTGACTTTTCGCGTTGCCGCCACACTAATTGCATAATAACATCTGCGAATAGACTCGGTGACAAGTTACTACGATTTAATTATAATAAATATTTACGTTTCTCATTCTCGTGTTTATAAAACATATGCGGGTGATTACCTATAATTGATATGTTTGTAACATTTTATTTCCCACTTCCGTATGAGTATACTTGAACTCTATTGCTGATGTTATTAGTAAACATCGAAATGACATTAGATAACATACAGGTGGATTCATAACACCTATGACCTTTATTAATTAGGTACTACAAAACGTCTCGGTTATTTCCTAAACCTAATGGAATTAAAATTTGAGAATTGAAGGTCATGTCAGATTACCAGTTTTTTTATCGAGCCCATTATATTATTTTAAACTAACAAATCAGCGATGGATTATTAACAGTCTAAAAGAATGAATTTAGTGATGCAATTTAACAGGTACTCGTAGTGCCGCAATCGCTCATTACTATTGTTATTTAAATAAACCATTTTCTTAAAGCTACAAGATTAAAACGAAGCTATTATTTCTAAGAATTATGCAGTTATAAATTGTTGGCGAATTCAAACCTTTTTGTGTTACACGATCCAGTTTACGAGCAATCAGGATATTTAATTAGTGCTCTCGTTCCGCCGTGATTTTAATTGTTCGCGAGTTTTCACATCGAGATTATCCAAAGCACGAGAAAGAGACTGGCTGGATGGAATCAGTAGCTAATTATTTAAATGTTCATACGTAAACCATTTTACTAAACCTACGCCGTCCGTGCGTCCGTCTGCTCTGTATTTGAAGAGCTGTAGCTTTTGTACCGTTATAAAAAGCCGGATATTTTGTTACGAAGAATGGATTATAACGGCGAATTTCTTGAAACATAGGTTCATTAAAGAACACCAGGGTGATTTTATTTTTGGTAGTTTTAAGAAATTATTATTTATTACTTTATTACCTTATGTAACTTACTTTACTTAATGTAACTTAGTTTTAAGTACTATTATGTTTTATAATTGAAAAAATGACCTTCTGCTGGAGTTTCTTGCGGCGCTTCTTCTCCGCAATGATGGTCTCGTCCGACGCGCTGGTAGACTCACCCTATATTACCGACGTGTAAAAGAGCCCTCATGTGGCCTATTTACTGAATAAATATGTTGAATTTTGATTATTTTTTTTGTAAAATAGACGCATTTACCGTTTATGGTATCCGTTCAGACAAGGGCGATAATGGCGCGGTTTCAGAATCGCGCGGTTCGTATTTATTAAACATCTTGGCATTCAGACGTAGCCACGCAGTTTTACTATCAAGTAATGTCTGATCGAAGCCATAAGCTATGCCTTTTCGGACCGTGAAAATCTAGGCTTACTTACTAAAGCGATGTGTAGAGAAAAAAACAATGTTTCATATAAGGCGTAAAAGCTGGCAGTGAATATAAATAAGTGACAATTATTTTACAAGATCATAGCACTCAAGTAAAATGATGATAATGTGATGACAAAAGGGCAGAAAGTAATTATGTAAGTGATACACGTGTTACTAGGGCGATTCATAGTAGGCGGTGAGTATTATAGTGAGTTCTGTAGTAAACAATAAAATTCTTGTGCAAAACTTAAGAAGACCGCGCCAGTACCGCTCAACCCAATTAAATCTAAACCATCGACGTAATTTGACGCCTGACCCGAATACTCGATGATATGACGAGGAATCGCTGACTATATCTATGATTGACAGTAGGTGGCTTTTTTGGTGAATCAGCTGACCTTGTCTTGCCGGCTATACGTTAAAGGAAATATATTCGCGTACCAACCTAGATCCCTGTATTGTATCAATATCATAGGCCACATCCCACAATATTTTAATAGTTGACCTTCATTCATAACACTTTAAAACGATATAATTTCTACCCAAAACTTGGCTTGTTCTTGAAAGTTTGCTGTTTTAAAGCCATATAACTTACACGAAAATTGTATTTTTTTGCGGTATCGAGAAGGGACGTGGGTTTGAGAAGGTTTCACTACGCCTGAATTTTATAAAAATCGTATAAAATCAATCTTCGGAACTTCTCGGGCCAAAGAACTCATACAAAGAAAAGAGAAATTTTATGGAGATGCCGTCACATTTGTGCCATTATTTTACGTTCTTCTCCGAAACAAAACTCATGTAGGTAACTTACGAGCGGTTATTTACAATATTAAAAACGCGATTCGCGATGGATGAATTAAAATGTGACTATGAAATTGCGGCAAGGAAAAGCAACAAGCATTTACTAATTTTTTGACAATTCTGGCATTGCTCCCAATTTCCACGCAGTGAACCATTTACAAAATTCAAACAATATTTCAATAACCAATGGATAATGATTTAAAATTACCGGGCATAATATATTGTCAGCTGTTATGGTCATAACTCGTAAGAATAAAAAGACGAACGCGATAAAAGGTTGGAACCGAAGAATAAGTTCGACGAAATCTCTTAAACGCCCACACTTTTTCAATTTATAACGTCATTAAAAAAAGAAGCTAATAATTCCAAAATATAATAATGCAAAAAACGCTCTTCATTACAATAAAACTAGTGACTAAGTTTTCCAAATATTGGGAACAATGTTGGGAATGGGATGAATGGTATTAAATAAGCAAAAATCATCAATATCAAAAGGATTTAGCTTATTTTTATTGTAATAAAAAGCTATATAACCCTAACAAGCGTAAAAATAAAAAAAAGTAATTCGCATTACTTAGGGCTGATTTTTCAATATCCAGATAACACATGTCAGGTAAGTGGTAGCTCTTTCCTTATCTTTCTTATGACAAAGAAAAGGACATAGCTACAATTTACCTGACAGATGGTGTTATCTGGAGATTAAAAAACCAGCCCTTAAAGCAATAAAGTTAAGTGCGTGTCGGAAGACTTGCACGACAAGCAGATGAACACCCTCCACTTCAGTCTTCTCGTGGCCACGGCTGTTGTCAGACAGTCAAACCATCGAGGTAAATGTTATTTATTGCGCTGTTTACTCTCGAATTATGGAAATTGTGTTAGTTCAAAACAATGCCGTTCTACGGTTGTATGCAAATAAAAAACAGCTCTGATGGTAGGTACAGGCATTATATCGAGGGTTTTATTTATTCAATTACTTACTCGACAAAATATACTTGCGGGATTTATTTAACGTATTGTGTATGACTAAAGTAATTGCAAAGCTCGAAACTTCATAAACTAAAAAAACCCGACTGGCGAGAAAGTATGTCGCACCCTTGCGAAGTTTTGTTTTTGAGATTAGGTTTGAATTAAAATTGCGGACTGGTTTTATTGCTCTCACCACTAATACTACTATTGAGTTTTTCTAACTTCAGTAGAGACCTGAATTTTAAGGATCTTAAAGGGCGAGAAATTACCTGGGTAGTGTGTCCGAGGGGGCTCTTAAATCTATATACTTATATGAGATATGATAAGATCTTCATGTTCCAGGGCTTGGCTGACTCCATCAAGCGCCGGTCTGGGTTACGGCGGCCCGTGCGCCGGCGTCGGCCGCAGCCCCCCCGGCTGCTCCCCCCACAGCGCGCTCCCCCACCAGTCCTCGCCCGTCTCGGTCAACCCATTTGCCCCGCATCAGCTTCAGGGCCAGGTAAGGCTTTTTAATGGCACCTAGAAACTAATAAACAGACTATTTAATGGTATGACATTTGCGATATCAAGACTGCAATCTCAAGATTGCAACTGCATTGCCATATTATGTATTCTGTGGTTGTCTTACAGCCCGTTCACACAGAGTTTCCGTATTTACGGTACCCGTTTTAACGGATACAACAAAAAATGATGCTTTGTTCACACAAAGGCACCGTATAGCGTTCAACGTATCCGTTATTAACTGAGAGCCCGTTCACATATTCTCCGTAATTACGGTACACGTAAATTCGCAGTATACAAAAACGTACGGATACATGACGGATACGTATTCCGTTCATCCAGTATTCGATAACAAAACGGAATGTCATAATTTAGCGGACCGACATTTTTTACTGTATACTGAATACTGTGTCATATGTGAAGTCGCTCATACAACTCCATACGCCATCAATGAAAAAAAACGTATACGATAAATCGGAACAGTAAAACGGAAACCCTGTGTAAACGGGCTGTTACTTTGTCACCGAAAAACAACATTACGAGAACTGTTGTTTGGCGGCAGGTTAAAGGGTAAGATGGTGGTAGTGATGCAGATGGACCCTGCTTAATTACTTTTTATATTTCATATTTATGCTTAAATTGCTATTTACTTGGTTTGGGTGAGAGCGGTATTGAATCTTTCAGAACATTTAGTATATTACAAGCATATTCTATGGAGCTATCGGAATTCCGTTAACGGTTTTCAAGTGAAAGGTAACATTATGTGGCATATTTCATGCGCTTCGGTGTTGCTAAACAGTTTCAGCGGCGGTGACATCATAGGTAAATAGACGTCGAGCAGTACAGTGATTGACCTCTAATCACGTTACCGTACACTCTAAGTGTTGAATTTAGAAAATGCCTTAATTATAATCCGACCGTATACTTAGCGACGCGCGCAGTAGCTAATTGCATATGGCTTGCATTTTTGCAACGCATTGCATTGTCTTTTATAGTGTACTAATATCCATTACGACATAATGCTTCAGTTACACCAGAAAGCGTGTTAGGAGGCCGCTTTAGTTTCTCTAATTGAATTTGAATTAAAATTTTAGTAGCGTGTCACAAAGACATAAAAATGCGTGTTTTCAAATTAATTCTAGACAGTTGATAATGCAGTTTTACTTAAAATTTTGCCGTAACATGTCTACTTAATTGATCCTACTTAGCTGGATTTTATGCTGGCATGGATCTTTTCAAATGAATAATATGCATTGTTTTCACATACTTTAATTTATCATAAAACGGTGGTCACTTCGAACATCTATTAAAATAAATTAAAATTATGTGAAAACAATGCATTTTCTGGATCTTAGACATCATGTTTCTTAGAAACATTTACTGCTTAAGACCTACACAATCGATATCTGAATAGAAATAGTGTAAGTTTATTTTTTCAAAACAACCGGGTTCGATTTCCTAGCTGGGTACAGTTTTTTTTTCAAATGTATGAATGCAGTTTTTCTTTTTATCAAAATCGGTGACATGGTTCCTAAGAACAAATCTTCGTATGTCTTATAGTTTCAGACTTTCCCATACTGACCGATTTGAATGAGCCACCCTATACACCGTGTTTTTTTTGATTTACGATAACTTTAAGGGAACGTTCTTTAGGTCAAATAAAGTTAATTTCCCAAAGACAGACAAATGATAACTCTTACGGTTTTAAAGATATTTAATTTTTAAATTTAATCAGTTAATCACGTTGAACTAGTATAAAAGGCTCTTAATTGATAACAACAATTTTCTTTTAATTCTTATGAGTAAAGAGTTTCCAATTGTTAGGTTTGTATACGCGTCCATGGAATTAGTAAGTACTAACGTACTATCAGCCCAATGGAACCCTGACCCACCATAGAACGGTGTCACAGTGACATTATTAACACTATATTATAACAATTTGTTTGACACTTCTTATGACTTGAATCATAACGTCTCTGTGACACAGTTCTATGGTGGGTCAAGGTTCCAATGGTCTGATAGTACATCTGGAAGGTGCACTACACCGATAACGCGAGCCGAAAGAAATGTACTAAAGCTTACTGCGTCCCTTTCTAAAGTATTTGAATGGCAATTTACGGACAAATTAATTTTACAAGCCGGTGGGGCAGTAAACGAAACAATATTTACTTCTTCAACTGTTACTCTTATTCTTACTTATTCAACTTACTCCCAAATCGATATCGTGGATCTTTGGATCTGTGTGGTCTCCGACAGCTAATCCGTTGACAAATTGAGAAATAGTAGCCGCCATCTTGAACTTTTTAGTTATTCAACTGATTGTCTCCAAAATCGATATCTGGTAATCGATACGTCAACCGTCAACCGTCAATGAATCCGTGGACAGACTGAGATAAAGTAGCTGCTGTCTTGAACTTCTTAATAAGAGCAGGTAGAACCAAATACAAGCATTGAAAACTTTCATACAAAATCTAGTATTAAGTTGTCATTTAAGTGTCAATTTCGAATTATAGGAGACCACACGGAATACACAGATCCCCAGATCCACATACAGGTACATTTCTTTCGGCTCGCGTTATCGGTGGAATGCACCTTCCAGATGTACGTTATTACTTACTAATTCCATGGTTACGCCAACATTGACGTTTGACACTCACTATTAGTTAACTCTAAAGGCCCTTTTAGAATGATCAAACATATAACATTCAATAACTTTGTTCTAAACATTTTTTTTTTTTTTTGCAATATTTAAAAATCTAATCTACCAATTAGTTTCTATGGATATACCTAGTAATATGCCGAAGTTATCGTAAATCAAAAAAAACACGGTGTATATGTTTTCACTACCAATTATTTATAACGGTAGCACACCGAAGCCGCGAAATAGCATCACTGCGGCGAAATAGTTCAATTTTATCTGTAACCAGAGCTTGTTTCCGTGGCTTCGCGGCGCGGGAGTGCTAATGGCCATGAGAGTGAACAGAACCAATAAAATCAGTTCATTGAATGTGATTCAGATATGCGGAACCTCGGGCTCCATAGCAATGTAATACATAAACGCCGCTTAAATAGACTCATATATGCCACTGTATAAGAGATATATAGAGATGTTGTTAATAACCACCCTAAGAAAATTATAAATACACTTATAGGTAAGTAGTACTTTTATGGTCATTTGTAAACGAAACACTCTCCTTACGTTAACATAAAATTCAGCAAAAATAACGCTACGTATTTTGACATATTTACAAAAATAAAACTCAGGGGTGTTATTCTCTCAAAAATAACGGACGGTCGGACGAAAGAGCGAAATCGTAGCGACGAGTTTAAGTAGTCTAGTCAGAGCGAACAAAACACATTTTAGCGCGTGCATTTTCAATTCAGCAGCCTTATACGTTCGATCCATCGGCAGAATCCATGCTGCCAAATTGAAAATGCACGCGCTAAAATATGTTTTGTTCGCACTCACGGGACTACTTGAACTCGCCGCTTGGACCCGCCGCCGCTCACTCGTTCATCCGTCCGACCGTCGTTGTTGAGAGAATCACTATCACTACCCAGGACGTTATCGTAGTTTATCATAAGTGGGTTTGCTGTATCAGAGTTGGGTGGGAATTTTGCGTGGTCTACCTAACTTAACATTATTAGATTAGAATTTTTATTTTACTTGTTCTTCCTTGTTTATTAGTTTTTTTATTGATGGCCTAAAAATGCTTGTTGCATCTGAAATTCGTTGTTGAACTTTGCCAAAATATTGAAAATCATTGCTATTTTCTGATAAAAAATACAGGTAGGTATATGTTAAATGTAATTTCCTGGACTGGAGGACCTAAGCGTTTTCATCTATTTTGAGGTTTCGGCATGATAATACAAACCGTAAATATAACCAAAACTATAGCGAATATTTGAATTGCGTAACAGCCACTTTATATGATATATTGGCTGTTGAATGCTGTCTACCCTTAGATACGGTGGTATGATGGGTACTGAAGCGAATTGGCAGAGAACGATTGGCGGGTGGTAGGGCCTTGTGCAGGGTCCGTCTGGATCGCTACCACCATCTTATCCATTAACCTTCCGCCAAACAGCAGTGTGAAATGACTAGCATAGCATTCCATCTTAGTCCTCAGGGTTGCCAACGCATTTGCAGTCTTAGGATTGCATTGCAGTTTTGTGAATGCGAATGTCTATGGGTCACAGTTTCCACTTACCATCAGGTGGCCCAGTGTGCTCGTTTGTCTTCTCTATGTCATACATAAAAAAACTACGAACTTTTCTAGTGAAACACGTTGGAAACTAATTGTGCGCTACATCTGTACATAGGTACGGCATAAATAGTCGTTAAACTTAATTTGGCCTTAAGGCCGCCAATTTAAAAATACAGCAGTAGGTACTTAGTTTCTTTTTGGGGACTTTTCTATGGGGTCCTAACTTTTTCACCATATTTAGACAATTACAATTTTTTAGTATTAGGGACGAAAAATACTGCACTTAAAAAGTAAAACGGATGGATGGATGGCTATAAATAAAATTCCTTACTGTAACATAATTATTTTTATTTATTGATGCAGATTTGTCCGCGAGTGTATTGGTGAAAAACTTAAGTAAAAATGACCTATTGCATGTAACTGTATAGACCGTTTGACATTCTGTATTTGAGTTTTGTCGTAAATTGCATATTAGTTTTGTACACCACTATATGCAAGAGGTATGTTTTTCACCTATAAGAAAGTAGTTTAAGTGCAATTGTGAAACCTTTTGAAAATTGATATAAATGTATGATTTTCTCTTTTAGCTGCAGAGTCCTCTGCAACCCATGCAGTCGATGGCAATGAATAGTTACAACACCATCGGAGTCACAGCGTTAGGTAAGTAACAGCGATACCTACTCGTGAACGAGTGCTGTTTGTGGGGTCCGGCCTGTTCACGTTTGCAAGGACTTGTTGTTAAATTAATTATTCTTTGGCTTTAGACGTAGACCCCTCGTCGTGTTGTTCTCATAGGTATTAATTATTTTTAGTTTAATGTTTAGTGACCTTACGTTAGCCAGGATTTTATTATGCTAGTTTAAATAATTATTACCTTGAAATGTAATTTAACTTACTTTCAAGTATTATATTTTTATGATTGAAAAAATTACCTTTTGCTAGAGTTTATTTCGGTGCTTCTTCCCCGCAATGACGACGGTCTTGTCCGAAGGGCTATAGTAGATTCACTCCATATAACCGATATGTAAAAGAACCCTCATGTGGCCAATTAACTGAATAAATATTTTAAATTTTGAATTGTAAATTATGGATAACGACCTAATTACTGTGCGGTGATACCTAGGTACCTATCTTTATGAAACTTTTGGTTGATGTTTTTTCCTTCACAGCACGAATTGGGGTCTATACCAGTATGCGTAAGATATCTTTTAAATATTTAAAATTTTATATCGTGTTCTTAGAGCTAAATGTAACCTTTTCAGATGGATCACCGAGTCCTGGGCCGGGTTACGCCCATTCGTCCGGAGGGTTTTCTCCGAGTCGGCATCATGACGTCGTCACTTCATCGGATACGGTCTCCAGATTCCCCTTCTGGCCTGAAGGTAGTGTTCAGTCTTTTGTCATAAACTCATTAGTTTCTAGATCAGAATTCGTTGTTCCGATATTTTTGGCAATGGTTTTGTATAGGAACGTACCAAAAATTCAACATACATACAATTTCCAGCGGTACTGCGGACTCTAGGACATGCAATGTGTGCAAGTTATATTTGTGTCAATATATTTATTTATTTAAATGTCCCACAGCTGGGCAAAGGCCTCCCTTCCTTTCTCTCACGTAGCCCTATCTTGAACAGTCTCCCACCAGTCTTTGTTGAAGCCTTCAAGCTCATCTCGTCAACGTCGCCTTAGTCTGCCGTGACGCCGTTTTTTGTTAGTAGCAGATTCATTTATATCATCTCAACGATATTATCTTTGTCCTAACCTAACCCGACGAATGACTGATTAAAGTACGGTTGATCATATATAATTGTAGGAACATAATAAACCATCGGTAACCAACCAGGTTCCAGGCAGTAAACAGGTTCACTGGGTGAAACTTAACAGTTTGTACCACTTAATTATACCTCAGAACCGAATTTATAGCCAAAAAATCATTATCCTTAACCACCGAGAGAATGAAAATACATAATTGTATTTTTTAACAAACGTACCTAAGTTTTTACTAAGTAGAAGGACTTAAAATTAAACTTATTTTATGAAGTGACAAGGGGTTCGGGCGTAGTAATCCGACGGAATAATGTACGGATTCCCGCTTGCCGCGTTGCACCCTAGGGTACTTACAGTCGAGGTCAAAGATAAATATACACTTTTGCACTTTATTTAAATGGAATAAGGTGAAAAAGTGTATACATACCTTTATACTCAGTCTACACGGTAGTTGAACATTTCTTCGCGACGCGGTGGGTGGGTATCGTTAGAAAGATGACAAAACCTGCCAACGATACAATGATATGTAATATTATCTAAGGTTCTTATAGCTCTACCCCTTTCAATAACTGAAACTTGGCAGGTTTAAAGAGTTCATGATGGTTAATCATTTGCTGTTTCAATTTTTTATCAGTAAAGCGAGGGGCAGATAAAACTTTCTAGAATTGTCTGTAAAATATCATTGGCTGTGCAATTTATTTCCAGATACAGAAAAATAAATGCTAGCATGATGTCACTGTGACACAAAAATTCTACATATAAATATCTTAACTACCAAAACACTAAAAGGCTGCAGATTTAAACATAAAAGAAATCACTAAAGGTGACGAGGGCTAAACCAAAAGCCATTATTATTTGTTTTATCCGGGAAAAGTAATGTCAAATAAGGAGTGGTCCGGAAAAAAAGTAGCAGCACATAATATGGAATTTATTTTTATTTTGTGCTAATTTCTAAGCAGTGCATTTTTAATAGTAATCTGTAGATACTATTAAATAAAATAAACAATAAGAATGGTAAAATTAAAGAGGGATTTCAAGTTTTCGCCTTTTACATTAAATCTCACCTAAAACTTTTTGAACAGTGTCTTTTGAGAGAATTTATGAGGTGTTTGTCATAAACATAATTTGTTTTTTAAGTTTGATGGGCTAGTTAATACCTTATTGAATTGTCTTTTGATCATTATTTAATATTTTTGATTTGACTTTAGTTTTAGGTAGTTACATGGATTTAAAAAAATTGTGTATTTTCCATTTTTACGGAAATTTGTCTCCCATAGAAAAACCCCTGTCAGAGGTTAGATTGGAGAAACTTCCTTACTACCCAACGTGAAATCCAGTTTATTGGTATAACTTATTCGTATAATAATATTCTTAAAAGCATAAAACAAGTTCTGAAAATGGAAATTCAATTGTGGTATTGTAGAAAACGGCAAGCGAAGATTGTCAAATTGTGTTGTGCAAAAAGTTATAAAGTACATTGCAATAAATATTGAGAAAACTTTTGAATCTCATATATTTCAAAATGATTGTATTTTTATTTAATAGTATGAAATCTACAGATTACTATTACAAATGCACTGCTTAGAAATTAGCACAAAATAAAAATAAATTCCATAATATTATGTGCTGCTACTTTTTTTCCGGACCACTTAGTACATGGAACAGCAACTGCAAGAGCAAATTACATTCGAGGTTTAATATAAGGTGATAGAAATTTATTAATAGCGCTACTGGATGCAATGTGTCCTGCAGCACTTATCATTTTTATTGTTCTGGGATAACAGAACCCTAGGAGGTGGCGCAAACTCAGTACTACCAAAAATGAATTTGCTTCCATTGGGTTAATTTTAATCAATGTGAATTTTATTTATGAAGCTTAAATTGTAACGCACGAACCCGATATTATTCAAATTTAAAATGTTATACATTAATTAAGTAAATAAACCAACCCTAACTCTCGAGTATTTGAAGGCTATATACCAGATATTAGGTATTAAAACAAGTTTAAAAATGACGACTGTGCAGATCGCCTGCTTGAGATCAGTTCGTACTCTGCATAAATAAATATCAAGGGATGATCTCACACAAATGGACTTAGTCCAAAACTAGACTCCAATACATAAAAAAAATGAAATTCTGTAATTTTTTTGCAAATTTTACTTAAATCAAGTTTGAAACTCCATTGTGTCTATAATTAAAACCTCTTTGCAATCAATACTCCACATTCCCTGAACTTGTAGAGCCAATCTTATTTTTTTGGGTTCCGTACCCAAACCAAACAGAACCCTATATTAATAATTCTCTTTGTCTGTTCGAAGTAATAAATAAATAAGGTTTATCCCGTTCCTATTTAAACTAAAACAAAACATCTTATAGAAAAAGTTGTTATCAAGCGCCATCTTTTGCCACTTTCAAGTAAGTGCTTTGTCGTTGTACGGAACGTCAGTCAGAACAGCAGCAGCGCTCTATTTTGTTATAGTCCAATGTATTCTCACTAGATGGCGATGCCAGTGCCAGTTGTTATCATATTTTATCGTCGTCAAATTCCAAGTGTTATGGTTCAAAAACTCATTACCAGAAATTTGTTCATTTATTTTCTTAGTGATGTCGATTACGTTAACCAAAATAAACCCCTTTTTTTAATTTTACCATCCTTCCATCCTTTTTTTTTAATGTACCTAAGAACGAATGGTACCATTCGTTTGATAACAACTTACGACTGTACGACCACCAGTCTCAATTCCGAGCGCAGCTGAAATGGCCGTCGTCATACAGATTTATATGTTCATTCACTCTTCTTCAATGTCGTTTTCCTTCCTTCTCATGTCTATCTTTCCGAAAGATAGCCTAGCTATTTGGCCAGCGCCGTCATCGCTTGCGTTTCAGTGGCAATCTTATCCTTATGGTTCCTATTCCAAGTCTTTTGCTACATACGAGTAAATACATATAATACACTGAAAAAACACTACACAAACTAAAATTCAGTGACGTGGTCTCAGTTGACGTTTTTTCGGTTAAATTTAACATAAATTGGTTAATCTAACAATGCTTTTGAAGCGAGTTTGTAACAAAACCAATTTGAGGTAAAGTTTACCGAAAAACATTTAAGACTGCACCGAGCTATCGTCGATCGTCCAGTGGCGCCCTCATTACTATTATTGTGTTTTCTAATTAACGAAAGAATTTCCTTGCAATCAGACGATAAGTTTCTGTAGTGCAAGTAAAAACACAATTTATGGGATACGTAACAAACTTTAATAACAATTACCCTTTGAGTAGTCAGCTTAACGGGAAAAGGTGGCCACTTTTTGCCACCTTTTCCCGTGAATTGTTAATTATCTAAGTGATATATATGCCCTATTAGTTGTTTTTTCATTTGTAGTACAAAAACCTACTGACCAATTTCAAGAAAATACTTTAGTTTATTAGAAAACACAATAATAGTAATGAGGGCGCCACTGTACATCCGGCGTACGCTCGGCGCAGTCTTAACTTAGGCCACTTTCCTCAATTTAACGTGTACAATTTAGACTTTTTTTAATGTAACCTATTAATATGTTTTATTTGTATTATAAACTAATATCGTGGTTTTTGACATCAAAACATTATTATCGTATCATGAGAAGTATTCAGTCTGTCTGTTTGTCCTCTTTGTTATGAATAATGAAGGCTGTGAATCATAATGACGGCGTCAAGTTACGAGAAAGGAATTACGTCCAAAATCAGTCATTGGCTTTCTGTGACAGGGTTCTTAAGTATAACTACAGTTACAGTCTGCGATGACACAAAGACGCTATACTTAATGCGACGTGCTTTTTAGCAGGTTCTCCAAGCCCGAACCCAGGGTATGTGCCCCCGACCAGCTTCTCTCCAACGCGGCGGCATGAGGCTGTGACGTCATCCGATGGCGCCGCCTCTCGTTTCTCATTCTGGCCCGAAGGTAATAAATTCTGACCAACGTGTTCTACTATGTTTTTGCATACCTACATTGCTTGTATATTTTAATTATTTCCTTGAAATTATAGAAGCTCTTATACAATTGACGTGATTGAGAGCAATCATAACGTTAACAGTATGGACAGAATATCTCTCATTCATTTTTAACTAGCGACGCACCCTCTTTTTGCTTTGGTAATTGCGAGGTTTCTGTAACCATCCGTGAAAAAATTTCTTACTAATGGTAAAAACCGAATCAAAATCTGTTGAGTAGCTCAAGAGGAGTAAGCGGACATACAGACGGCAGGCAGACTCGGAAAGAAAGAAAATATAAGTTTTAAAAGCCATACACAAATTTCCAATTGACACTGATTTATTTCAGTGCAAAAAATTTGAAAAGTATGTTACTTTCTTTTACTTACATAGTGTTTGTACCATGTATTACGAATTTCACGCCGTTAGGAAAATAAGACAACTAACTAATGTTGAGACAGCTCGCTGTTTATTATAGTTATTTCCATAGTGTCATGTCGTACGCCATTCATTGTATTTATAACTTACATTCCCGTGATTCCTTAAGAGAATTTTAAAATTAAAATAAATTGTAACTATGGAGTCGCTATTTATTTAGTTGTGAGAATATATTATTTATGTTTTTCAAAAATTCGATTCTTACACCAAACAATCTGATACACATAATTTAAATACATACTAGAAATAAAATTTATTTTCGAAAATTCTGTCCGTAAGGTATATAAATCATTTGTTGGTCAATGCATTGATTTCTAATATAAAATACCTGCCGTAGTTTAAAAGTTATTCTTTCCAGCACTTACAAATTACTTTAAAAAATCTTTAATGTCAAAAGCCTACTATATAGGGTCGAGGACTATCTAACAGAAAAATTATCAAAAAAGGAGGGTGGGCTAATTGGCCTAATGACCAATAAGGACAAGCGATATGTCCCCGAATGGGTAATTCTAAGTTGTAAAACTATTACTATGGCAAGTCGTTTGAAATCTTTGTGTGAAAAAAGTTATCACGATGCAAAGACAGCAGTTTTTCAAAGTAATTATTCTAACGTCGTCTATGTTGGCGTCCCGATGTTCCAGATTTTTAAATATTTCACACAGTTATTTGAGGTTTCCCGCTACACAAAATCGTTATAGAATTAAAAATGATATCCGATGATATATAGTGCTTATTACTATTGGGATTTAGGCCAGTGTTCATACATTTCTGCCCATTCTCCTTTGGGCAAATGCAAAAGTCGTATCTTGTCTAGGGGACACCGTTGATGTAGTAAAACATCGAAACTTAGAGGTACATTATCTGGTCGTCTTGTGCTTTTTTTTTCTTTTTATTCCTCTATCTCTCTCTCGTAAGGTTTTTGACATGTTTTCCTGCTGAAATACGCATAATATTAGATATTACGAAACATAACATACCGTTGTAGTATGAAATATGGTTAAAAAATGACTGACTGCTGAGTTTCTGGTGGCGTCCCTTCTCAGCAGTGTGGTCTCCTGCGTGCTGGTGCCCGTGCGTCCTACTTCTTGAATAAAGATATTTTTAATCTTTATCTTTTACTAATACAAATTTAATATATACATTGACGTAATTAACTTATGCCCATTGCACAAACGGACATATAAGTGCTAATGAACATTTGTGCAAATTGAAAACGACCGAAAAGTAAATGATATGTTTTTATTTTATGCAGTTGGAGTGAAGGAAGAGGCCTCGTCGACTCTCATATCGAACGCGGCGCCGTACTCCAAATGTTTCATGTAAGCTACACAGCTTTGCCGAAGGACTATTGTCGAAGAAAAATGTTTGGGGTAAAACGCAAAATAATGTGAAACAAAGATTTGTTTATATTAATGTCTAGTTGTTTTGAGGAACGTTTTATTTTTTTGCGCTTGGTACCCTAAGGGCCGATTTTTCTGATTCCCTGATAAAGTATCAGACAGTTATACGGATCGGTCATATGAAAAAAAAGGATGGAGCTAATATTTATTTGATAGATATCACATCCTGAGATTGAAAAATCAGCCCTTATTCATTTTATTGACTTCCATGCTAAGGGATGTATTAGCAGGATTTAAAAAAAAAACCTTTTTTAAATATAAAATTATGATGTAGTTAGGTCGTAAATCGACCTATGTAGTAATGAGGTTAGACGTGCATTTAAATTGGTAGTAGTGAGGAACGCATTCAGTATGGTTCTTATATCGGTGTCTGTTTAACGTTAGTTAAGTGTTCTGTGCGTATTTATGAAACCTCGGCAGCCACGTCGCGGCCGTCGCAACGACAATCTTGTTAGCGCACATACGGTGCAACTAGATTCTACGGACGGTTGTACAGAATGTCACACAGGTATTAGCGGGGAGACCTGGGCAGTCGATGCCCATTAAAACCAACCTGTAGCATGATCTCGAATGAACGGTCGCTGTACGACCAATCCTATTCACGATAACTTTTCGCTTACTACCGAAGTGTTTGGGCCCTAAAACCAGTAATACCTGAACGATCCCACCGTCAAACGCGTGTTTCATCGTCAATGACCATTGTAACCAGTCGTTTCGTGATAAAAAAAAGGAATTTGTGAATTAGGCCGAATATGTCTAATTGCTTTTTCTTGGGCCGAATCAGTCCCCTTTTATGGCTTCTAATTTAACGGAGGATTTATTTTCTCATTGACGTTGCGTTTTCCAAACGAAGGCAAAAAAAAATTAGTTTGCTTTCTAAATACGTTGGTAAACAAACAATTTTTACAATGTTTTATACAAATTACACTGACATGAACTTTTTTGAGTACCCAATAAAAAGTACGATTTATTATGTTGTTGGCAGCAGATAAGTCTGTATAATTCCGGGTTTTGCCAACCAATTTAACACGCTGTTTTAAAGTCAATGTATATTGACGACTGTAAACCTTTTCATTTTTTTTTTTTTTATGGTGACATTTTTCATAAGTGTTTAATACTTAAGTGTTGTCTTAGCTGTCAATCATTGTCTGTGACACAAATAAATCAACCTCATAAATATTAGGATTATTAACTACTTTACTCACTGTGTCGTGTTTAGATGTGATTCGATGTTTGTGAAAATGAGTTCTATTAGAGACCATTACGAATAGATCTTAAGCTAAATTAATGTAATGACATTCGCGTCCCAGATTTCATAATTGTTTAAGGGGCTTCTTACAAAAGTTCAGCAGGTTACGTCACTTTCATTTCGTTTTCCCTATCTATTGAAGTAAAGTTAAGTGAAATTCTGTGGTCTGGCGTATTAATATGTTTGAAACGCATCAAGTCTTCGTAATATGGCCAACAATATGTTTCTGTTACTATTGCATTAGTAAATTCACAGACACACAAAGTTAATAAATTATTGAGAATTATTAGAGAAAAACAACAAACGCGATACTGCTCGCACAGTAAGAGGTCTCTTTAAAAGCAATTAAACGATTAAATTTACGTTGAACTCCGACCTTATTATGAAATTTATTTGACAGTGGCCCGATTTTTGTCGTCAGATAAAGTTTCCTTTTCACTTTAGCTCTTTCCCCTTTTTAGTTACAGCGATATAGCTAAAATTTTTAATTGAGAAATCTTTATCTGACGATTAAAAAATTAACCCAGTGAAATGGACTGCAGTTGTTAATCAAGTTTCAAACTTTGTGAGATGAATCGTTGCCAACGCATTCGCTCTCGTCCGACTGCCAGGTCTGTTCTCAGATGCTGCATCTTTTATATTATGTATATTTTTGAACGCGAATCTTGTATACAGTAAAACCGTATATACCTACGCTTTCAATGCATGGGGATGAAGAAGTAAAGAAAACTTTCTTTGACCTTTTCAATTGACATAGATTTCGGATATTCGTTGCCGGCTGTGATTGCGTTATACTAACTAAATAATTAAAATATGCAGTAGAGGTAGAGTCAGAGGCATCTCTCGAAACTATCCTTAAAGGTTCAAGTCATACATTTTGAACATAATTTTGGACTTCATGGTCGTTCTTGTTTAACTTATTATTCTTTGCCATTCTGCTTTCAGTTCGTTGAAAATCTTGTTTATTATTTGAATGTCAGTTATTGCGTTGCCTGGTGGTCATTAAAAATATTCAGGCATTGTAATTTATTCGGCTATGTTAATTTTGTTATCTATTTAAGTAGTTACCTACACTGATGTATCAAAAGGAAAACATGTATGTACAAATAAATAAGGGATATTAAAACTCTTCATCGCTGTTGCTCAAAATTTATTTCGAAATATATTTAAGGCTTGGCCGAAAAATTTACCTATTAACAATACTTTTATAAATATTGACCATATATTATTTCACTTATGTCTTTTCATAACACTTATTTTAATAAAAAAAACTTTTTGGATTTTTATAGGCCTTAATCTATGAGTTACATTATGTGGTTTGAAACCAAAAATACAGTTTCAAAATGATATACACTAATATCTAAACACTTGCTAAAACTCTTCTACATTTATATATATTTAAAATTGGAATACCATAGACAAAGACGTTTTGACACTAATACATCTTACTTTATTATTTCAATTTCAATATGATTAAACTGTCTAAATCTGAGCTAATATATTGATATCATACGTTTGCGAGGTGCTTGATTTATAACGAGAGAAAGTGCAGTAAATTATCCAATTAACGTAAATCTCCGATATAACTAATTTTGTGCAAACTTCCCACGAAGTACATTATGGTCAGAGGTCATCGCCAACTGAGGAGCCTGGAAGAAAACAGTTGCTCCTGTCAAAGGCTCTAAGCGAACCGCTACGGACATAAAGGTGAGTGAATATTACGTTTAGAGCCTGAATCACAATCGACGAGTAAATTTATCTGTATTTTAAAGTTGGCTCTCTCTTTGTCTTTTTTCAAGTGTGAGACAGAGAAATGGCTAAATTTATCTGTCTTATATGCTTTACTTGTCGATTGGGAAACAGGCAGTTAGCATACTAGTTGATTAATAATTTATTAACACAATCCTAAAACTTTAAATTTTTTCTCATAAAATAACAAACAAAAAAAACGCTTAACAGATATACACTTTCCCCCATACTAATAAACGAGTAACGGTGGTATAGCTGTACAATGTTTTGCCCTTATCTGTCAAATTGAAATGTCACAATGACAGATAGACATACATACATACATACATAAACTCACGCCTTTATTCCCAGAGTGGGGTAGGCAGAGCTACAGAATAACCAACAACTCTAAAAACTTGTTGATAATTCTGTAACCACATTTTGCACACATAGGCTAAGATGACAGATAGATACCACCATTACTCAACATTTATTAGTAAGGGGGTTTGAAACTACAATACGTGACGTAAAGAGTTTCCTAACACTTAATTAAAAACTACTACGAATAACCTTCCTTTAAATAAATGTTTCATCGAAACCATTCCTTATAAATATTATCATATAAGACTTATCCATTTCACATACTAACTTTTTCTTTCTATTTAAAGCCACATTCCATTGACACTAATTTTCATAACTTTTTATAAATCGATAAAGAAGATTATTTCCAATTTTATAAATAAAAACGTCTCAAAATGTACCCTTGATCGCGTGATAAAAACATTTTTATATAAATTCTTTACAAATTTCAAATCTTAATTTTTTATAAAAACCCTTTTAGGTATCAAAAATAATGAAATTTTCTATTAAAAAGTAAAGGAAATTGTGCTGAGACCAAAATAATACAATGTTATCATCAGAGCACGAATCTCCATAGTTCATTTAGCTAAACTTCGCTTAACCGATCGCTTTTCCTAAAGCTAAGTAACTGTGAACGCGAATCCAATTTATTTTAAATCCATTGATCTTAATAAGTATTTAAAACAAAGTACATGAATGTAAGGTAACATTATTACGATGTTTTAGGGTCATACACTCTCCTGTGGTCAATAGTTAAAGGCTTGTGTGCATGTAAATTATGTTTTTATTTGATAGGACGAAAGTAGACCTGACACCGTTTATGCGGCCTGGAATTCAGCCAGAAAATTAGGCCTTGAAAACGTTAACTTTGGGTATGTCCACAGCAAAGACGGTAACCTAAATCTGTGTATGACCCTCTAACGTGTTTGTAGTTCACCTAAATATCCAATGCATATTATGGATCTGGTGAAGCGAACTAGGTATTTTCATTAACATTACTACAAAGCATGTAAATTATATATAATACACTAAATCAAATCGAAATTCCGCTTTCAAAACACTGAATATGAATAGCACGAAACTTTAGCTAAGTTAGTCCCCGAATATCAGATCTTCTTCTTTTTCGCCCTCGATCAATCTTGTAAGCTTTGGTTTAACTTGAGAAAGCTGTAGGAGTCTTCTTAACGCGCAGTGACTTGCTCCTCGGTTGGACGAGAACGCTGAGGCTCGGAGTCCTCTCGACGGTGAGCGAATGTCCGCGCTCCCTTCCTAGCATCGGTTTTCCGAGGAAGCCCGTCGATGTTCCTTGTGACTCGCTCATCCCTAGCTCGCTATAGTCGAAACTCTCCGAAGCAACTTCACTTTTTATTTCAGTTTCGTCCGAAGAAGTTCTGTCCTCTGATTCCGTGAAATCACCATCTGATAATATTACCCTGAAACATTTAGAATTATATATTTATCTACTGCAAATGATCATTTGGATTTCGCTCAGCATTAACTATAATCGTATGATTCGCTTAACTGCTTAGATGCAATTATTGTCATACTTACCTCATCTCGATCTTAGTGAGCTTCTCTTTTATTTTTGCTTGTTCTTCTCCGATGTCACTCATTAAGCCCTCCAGTCTTGTATTGAGTACTTCTATAGTAGATTCCATCTTACTTACAGTTTCAACTACGCTAAGCTGGGATGTTTGAGCTTTTTCGAAAATTGCTTCATCAAGTAGACCATCCTACAATTACAAAAAAATAGTCTCAGCCAAGACACGCTTTGATTTACTGCCAGCTGCGTTCAATCAGACTGTTTCCGACACATACGTATATTTATTACTAGAGCAGAATACTTAATATTTATAAGTACATTATCTACTGCAAAGACTGACTGCATATACTGCAGAGGCTGCTGAGACTGCAGAGACTGCAGAGGCTGCTGAGACTGCAGAGGCTGCTGAGACTGCAGAGAATATGGGCACTTGAAAACCAGATTTATGTTGATGATATAGTACATAGAAACTTTGGAAAATATAGTATTGTGACGGATAATTAAGGAACTGGGCTTAGGATATTTGATTATAAAACTATGTCATCAATAGACCCCGCTATCGGAGGTGAAAAATGGTAGCTATCAAGTTCTTAGGGATGGGTAAAAAAAAATATGATTTCGATATCGATATTCTTACTTTTTCTGTACAATTAGTTTTATATGTACCTATACTATTTTTTTGACCACAATTTAACACGTTTTTTTTTGGGATCCATTATAATCATTGTCATCAGAAATGTAAACCATTATCAGTACAACAAAAACACTATGGTTGCTATTTTACTTTTCTAGTGTTTCGGGTTGCAGGGCAGTGCATGAACGCTCTTGAGAGAAACCTTTTTCAATAGAGGTACAATAATAGTGATAAGTGATAATAAATTATTTACTTCAATAGATACTCAATATAATATAGTACATACAACATAAAATAAACACGTTTAATTAAAGTCCTAGATTCTCATTATGGTTAAGAAAATTTACCGACTTAATTATCGACATATAGCTAGTATTGTCGACATGTAGACAGTATTTGAAAATATTTGTTCCCATCCCTAAGAACTTGACAGCTACCATTTTGCACCTCCGATAGCGTTGTCTAGTCATCAACATCACCTAAGCAACATAACGGAAAAAAGTTACACAAGAGGTCGATTGTTGTGCAATGTATCTTAAAAATTGTGTATTCTGTACAACAAATCAACTCTCCCCGGTTTAAGAAAATACTTCACTTTATTATTTATCTAGCCAAAGTTTCTATGGACTATTATTATCTTGTTGTCAAGTGCTCGAATTTTTATTCTCCGATAAGCTGGGTACTTGCGGCGATAGTAAGAAATGATTACATTTTAAACAAAACGGTTTCAGTTCTGTTGATGCCACACCCAATTTTCAATGCATAAGCGCCCATGATAAATTTTCACGGCCTGGAATTCAGAACTTCGCAGGGTGATTATACAACAGTAAGGCTACAATTTCCGAGCATGTAGGAGAAAAATATTTTCTTCAATTTATTTAATGTCATATAAAGTTCTACGTTCCAGGCCAACGCAAAAAATAGTAACAGTCACCGCCAATTTATTATTATCCAATATTCGACGTTAACGATCTAACACGGCCTTATACCTCTAATAATAAATACATGTCAGTTATGTATGTATGTGATTGTACAATGGCGACGGCCCAGGAAAATTTCATTACTTTGAAGTTAATTTTAAAAAACCTTGTTTCGACTAGGAAATCTAACTACGGACAGCCAAAGAAAAATCGAAAAATCGTACAATGAAAGTTTCGCAATACCACAGTCATTGAGTAGAAATCCTGAAAAGTTTTCCGGGAGTTTTGAATATTGGTAATTTTATAGATTTTGATGTGCTCTTTCCAAATTTCAAATTTGCCATGTAATTTTGCCGTTCGCGCCGCCATATTGGAACAATGGCGCCTAAAAGCAGTTTTTTGACAATATCTCGTCTCCAACTCATTTTACGATAAACTAGAGACGATTGCCTACAATTTATGTATTAATCTTTTTTTTCATAAAATCTACGGCATACGAGCGCCGCCGCCGAAAAACGCAATCTTCTTTCTTCATTGCCCTTATCCAAATTTCAATACTATTCCACGTTATGTGGTATAATGTCCTTTTATATGAATAAACTATTCAAAACTGTTCAGAATAATTTGTTTAAACAATCAATGACACCTAGAATTATTCGTACGCGACCGTGGCACACGTATTCAATGAGTACAAATCGAAAGGAACCGGGTGATGGCGACCTTCAATCGCTGCAGCAACCACTTTCTTCAGTGTTTGGAAAACGCAGCAGTTTTTCTAACACAGAAATTGATGATCTTTCAGGTGACCTTTGGTTTTTGAGGAGGTCGATCACACTAGATACCTAAGTACGAGGTGTCGCTAATCATGCTGCTGCCACTGATAAGACCAATCATGGGGAGCTTGCATAGTCCTACGAAACGAAACTTGGGAGTCTTAATGGGTTTTTAGAAACCGGATTCTTATTTTTTCTTTAAAAAATAATAATACCGCGGCTAAGTTTGCGGTGCAGCATCACCATTTCGTGTTCCCCCACAAGTTCACATGCAGGTTGGAAAAAACAGACTACCTTAAATATTGAAAATAGCAAATTCTATGCAAAGCAGACTAACTTTTATTTTTAAACACAAAACATACTTAATGCATTATTAAAAATCCTCATTCTTAACCGGGAATCGAGCTGGTCGAATATGACAAAACAATAAAGTCGTGTTTTATGATACAGAACGAAAGGGTCGTCGAACTTTTGGCTTGTATAATTCCTCATAAGTAATGAATATAAAGGTTTAATTGAAACAATTCTGTGCTATAAGTACCTATGTATGTTTATTAGGATTTCGTTTAAAGTTACTTCGAAAAATTCATGACGTATTTTCGCTTAGCTAACAATACAGCACAGGTCAAATAAGTATAATAAGTAAATTAACTCATTCCATCGTTGACTTACGCGGTATTGTTAGCTAAGCGACTATCTGCCACACTCAGAGACGTCAATTAAATTTAATGCTTGTTTAACCTTTTCCACGCCATTGACGGATATATCCGCACCACTGGTTCAACGCCAACGACGGAAATATCCGTCATGGTTGACAGCGCAAAATAGACTGGAGTGTCAATGAGGTAAGGTTGATGTTAGCTCTGGTGTTTAGCTGTCATTGGCGTGTGAGTTTAGACTTTATATCTAACATAGCGTCGAAAAGGTTAATGACGTGCTGTCTTATTCTATTACTATAGCTAAGCAAGTGACAGCAGCAACTTTAATCAAGCATTTAATTTAATTGACGTCTCTGAGTGCGGCAGTAAATTATGTAACTTTAACGTAAATCAATTTCGTATTCTAAGGAGATATTTCTTTTTTTTTTCATAATGAGGACCGTGCCGCACAGTTACGATTCGCCGTAAGGTGGCAATGGGTAATCATGGAATTAATTGGAACCTAATTATTAAGGGTTCTAAATAGATTTTTAACTAGACAATTTATTATTTAGCTTAATTAACTAGTCTTTGATAAACATGACACTGAATCAAAGTCTTTGTTTGAATTACATCTTCTTCCTCGCAGTTTTGATAGTACACATGATTTACGATATTTTTTACTTGAGATCGAAAGGCTTTTACGACATTTCTCTGATAATTAACGCTATATTTAAGTAATAACAAACATTAACCAACTTTGACAAGCGGTGAAATTTGAATTGGGTAAGTAAGTAAAGTTTTTGGAAGAGATGTAAATTATATTTTTTTTTCGATAGTCGTCATCCTGAAGATCATGGAACTGCGGCTCTTTTACTTTTATTTCCTCTAATATTTTAGAAATCTTTTTTTTAGTTATGAAGTTGACATTTGTAAACTTTAATGACCGACAAGCTTGTTGCCTTCGTATTTAATGAAATAGAAAAAAAAACTGTCACTTCTATATCTGTCAACGTCAAATCAAATCAAAGTAAACAAACAGTTCAGTTCAAATAAGTAAATTCAAGTAAATCTTTGTAATACTCCATTTCCACAGTCCGTGTGGGATTGCCTGAATTCATTGCGTGGATTGTACAATTCAAAAGTCCTCTCGTGGCTATCAAAAAGCAGGGCAAGAGTCGTCGAGAAAGGAAGAAATCGGTGTCCAAGAAGAAGTGCCAAAGGGTTCGAAAATAAATCGTAGACCAAATATCGTGCAAAGGTTTTAGAGCAAAGCGGCAAAACGAAAGTCCGGAGTTCGTTCTGAGATCGTTAAAAATATTTCTAAAAACACTGATCACATGAAACACAAGCAAACAGAAAAGAGCCGTTGTATTGAATCGTTTGTTTACTTTGATTTGATTTGATAATGACAGATATAGAAGTGATTTTTTTTCTTTTTCATTAAGTACGAAGGCAACAAGCTAGTCGGTCATTAAAGTGTACAAATGTCAACTTCATAACTAAAAAAAATATTTCTAAAATATTAGAGGAAATAAAAATAAAAGAGCCGCAGTTCCATGATATTCAGGATGACGACTATCGAAAAAAAATATATATCATATCTTCCAAAAACTTTACTTAGCCTATTGACAGGCGTAAGGCGTTGCCATATGAAAATCAATTTCTTTTAACTTTTAAATTTGTGATGAGATTTTGCCAGACCTATATAATATGATTTTTTGTATGTTTTGTTTCATTGAGTTTACATGTTTGCTCACATGACATTCACACACTGTTCATTAGTCTTTGGGCCTATTCCTATTATGGGCGCGTTTACTTTTTTACCAGTTTGAATGTGCTATGGATGCTTTATCCGCCACGATAATCGCAACCATAATAAGCCACCGGATTTAATAATTAAACCATTATCATGGTATATACTCCTCTAAATGGTTTTAAATGGCGCAATCCAATTATTTAACTCAGTTAAAATGGATCCTGGAAAAAAACCTAAATGGGCCGGCATCATGTTCGATCTATAACGTAACCTCATAAAACATAATTAATTCCATGAATACCCTAGCATGCGAAACATGTTATGTAATATACTTGTACCTTGCGTAACAGTTGACATCCACGTTCAGTAAGGGTAGCCCGTGCGTCAGGATAGTCAGCAAGCGCTTCCCAGAGATCCCTTTTCGCCAAGCAAAATAAATCCGAGTAACCCAGGGCACGCACATTTGCTGTTCGCCGATTTCCAGTACGATTGCCCGCGATGTCTAAAACACTAACTTCGCCAAACACAGATCCAGCAGTCAAGACAGCAAGAACTGTTTTACCATCGTCAGCTACCACCTGAAGTCGTCCTCTTTTGACAATATACATCTCTTTGCCAACATCTCCTTTTCTACAAATGTAATCGCCAGGACTAAACACCTGAAGTCTTAGTTTTAATACCAGTGCTTCCAGAAGGCCCGGTTCACAGTCTTGAAATATGCGAACTTGTCTCAGCGTGTCCAAGTGAACTCGGATAGCTATTTCGGCTTTCAATTTATCAGGCAATGAAGATAAAACATTTTCTTCATCCAACGCACCGCTTTGAGCCCAAGTGTAGGCGAACCACCTTATAACTCTCTCTTCGAGTTCACCACTTACTTTTCGGAAAGCCATATACTGTTTCACGCCGTCCATTTTATTCTGAAACTCCACTCTGGCCACGTTCATATTCGATATCATGGATCCAATGCTTCCCACTATTGTCGCAAAAATCAAAACTCCAGCGAGAAAATCAGTAACGACAAACAAGTATTCGGCATCTATTTCTGGCTGTGGTGTTTCTCCTATAGTGGTCAATGTTAAAGTGGACCAATAAAAGCTGTAGATGTACTGATGAGTTAACGTTCTATTTCGGTCACCGGTTATATTGTAAACCCAATTATCGGTGCCAAATCCGACTCCGTAGCTTATTGAAAAGTAAAAGCAAGCGTTCCAGTGAATTAATATCAGAATACCCATGACTACCTGTAACAGGGAAAACAATTTGGTCAATTCACTTCGCATTAGATATAATGACAAATTGATAAAACGAAATTCAACAAGGGGTTTTAATGACCTTCCAAATTCTGAACGCATTGGGGTAGCTGGTAGCGGTCTCAGTAAGTTCAAACCACTCCCACATTCGAGGAAGGCGAGCTAGTCGATTGAGCCGTACAATAACAGGGCACGGTAAACGGTCCTGGAACACAACCAATATTGACATTTCTGTAATAACAATATTAAATTATGAGTACTAACTGGGGTGTTTTCGATGATGTATTAATGAAGGTTGAAGACTAATAAGCGATTTGGTGGCATTACTAACAATTGGAGTGCGCTAAAGATTTTACTAACTATTTATTAATCATATTTTTTTTTTAAAGAAACATGATTAGTGTAGTTTTTAATTTTGAATATTTCAGACTTAAACGTGCCCAACAATATTAATTAACTTAATTGAATATGGAAAAACCGGTCATTCATACAAGCGCGGTACAAGATTCAATCTAAACAGTGTTCTGTTATCGTCTACATGACCGCGCGTCGTCGGGGTCGCACCGTCATGTAGACTTAGTCGATTCACCCAACACGACGAGAAAATAAAGAAAATATAATGGAACTTCACATGTTTTGTTGTTTCTGTTGTCACAATAATCCGGAGGCGCAGCACGATCGAGTAGGTTAGTACACTGCCGTAGCGTTCTTTACAGAATTTGCTATGAAATGTGTTAATAATAGAAATAAAATATTACTAACTGAACCACAGGATTCGGGAGCCCACCAGAAATATGTTAAGTCCGTAGGTAGCAACGATATAAAATCATATGGCCACGCGGCAGACTTAAAATAGTGTTTCCTGAGCATTGTGACGTCCTTCACGATTAGCCCTTGGTCTAGATATCCTGGAAAACAAAGCATTGTTTCTGACAACATATTGGTCGATGCCCTAAAGTCATATACATTTAGGCATAATATATGTTAGGAATAATGTTTGATCCATGTTATGTATCGATTGCCATCATTTCGTTTGCTGTGATTTAAACCTTGATTGTTTGTAAGGCCGCCTTTACACCTGTAAGTTACTTACGTAATATTTACATAATTTACTTACGGTTGCATTTACACTTGATATAAACTTACAGTAAATAATGCTTATGTAAATTTTGTGAATTTAAACTTGCATAAGTTATTACACGCCCATTTACATTGCTTACTAAATCAGTAAATAAAATGCCTTCTCAAAGTCGCATTTGACACATAAATTTCTTTTGTAAGTACCGCTGCCGCTCTTCTTTTTCTTTAATTTTGTCACTTCTTGGCTAAATTGTCCTTTTAAATTATGCAATTTTCTAGCAATTTCCTCTGGAGTGGTACTAAATATTTCACTAAGTTCAACATGCAACAAATTTGTTTTTACGCGGTTTTTATACTCCTTATTTTTGTAGTCCCATAGTATGGGACGTGCCTCAAAAGCAGTAATTAAAGTTTCTACCTCGTCTGGAAACTACGCTTTATTTTGTTTTTGTTTAGAGGAGGACATTTTTTTTTTGTAAGTTCTCAACTTATCAATTTAGTTCGATAAGTTGTAAGTCGCTTCCGTAAACAAACTCGAACGCGTTTAGACTTGCAATAAGAACTTACAGTAAGTCACTTACAACGAGTGTTTACACTTGAAAATTTATCGTAAGTTGCTTACGTAAGTCACTTACGTAAGTAAAACTTACAGGTGTAAAGGCGGCCTAATAATCATAATTATTTTGCTACGTTTCTGTTTATCGTATAGGTAGATAGGTGGTCCCATAATAAGACACGCTAACATTTTTACCGATACATTTGTATCGGTAAAAATGTTGTACGAGGGCTGCACTGAAAGTTTCGGGAATCTAATACTTAGAAACATATTTTTGACACATATCATACCTTTTTATAATCTCTAGAGTTTCATTATTTTAACACACTGGCCACATAGAAAAAAAAAGCGATGGTTCGGTTTCAATTGTTTTTTGAAGTCGTCGAGTCGCTGCTGAAAATGGAATTGTCCCATGAAAATTTAAGAGCTATGATTTATTACGACTTTAAAAGTGGATTATCACAAAAACAATGTGGAGACCGGATGATTGTTGCTTTTAGTAATGAAGCACCTTCAAAGACGACAATATACAGGTGGTATGCAGAATTTCAACGTGGCCGTCTATCCCTCACGGACGACGTGCGTGAAGGTCGACCAAAATCGGTAGTCACGCAAGAAAACGTCGATGCTGTGCGTTAGCTGATAAAGGAAAACCGACATGTGTCATATCGGGAGATTCAAGAGTGTTTGGGCATTGGAATGAGTCTGATACAAATCATTTTACTGGAACAATTAGGCGTGCGAAAGTTGTTTTCCCGTTGGATCGCTCACTTATTGTCTGAGGAGCAGAAAACGACTCGTGTCAATTGGTGCCTCAGAACTTTGAATAAATTCAACGGAGGAAGCTCAAATTCAGTTTTTAGCATTGTATCCGGTGACGAGTGTTGGATATATGCATATGAGCCTGAAAATAAAAACCAATCTCGAGTATGGGTCTACGAAGATGAGCTCAAGCCGACAAAAGTTATTCGTTCTCGCAGCACGGCCAAAAAGATGGTGGCTACGTTTGTCTCCAAATCGGGTCACGTGGCTACTATTCCTCTTGAAGATCGTAGAACGGTCAATGCCGATTGGTACACCACTATTTGTTTGCCGAGTATCTTTGCTGAACTCCGAAAAAAAAACCCTAGTCGCCGCATTATCCTTCACCACGACAATGCCAGCCCTCACACCGCTCGGAAAACAACTAAGTACCTGGACGGTGAAAAAGTCGAATTACTGGACCATCCTCCATACAGCCCCGACTTAAGCCCCAATGACTTTTTCACATTCCCCAAAATTAAGGATAAGTTGCGTGGTCAGCGGTTTCAGACGCCGGAAGCAGCAGTGGAGGCTTTTAAAATAGCCATTTTGTCGACCCCTACTTCAGACTTCAATAAGTGCTTTAATGACTGGTTTGATCGCATGGAAAAGTGCATAAAATATAAAGGAGAATACTTTTAAAAACAATAAACCCTATCCAAAATATCCTTCTACTTGTGGATAACTTTTATTGGCCTATCCAAAATATCCAAACAACTGTATATTTTACTTATTATTGGCTGTTGTTATCCTGAATACAATAAATAAATAAATAAATAAAAATACTTTTATTCAATTGCATATTTTTTTCTATTCCCGAAACTTTCAGTTTGACCCTCGTTTGTACCGATACAAATACAATCATAACTTTTAAATTTGAACAACCGATCATAAATATTTTAACATTTTTTTCTTTTATATTCTGATTATTCTTAGACGAGGCCTGTGACAGTTCATATAAACACTTATTGCACTACTTTACATAAAAACTATATCGGTACAAACCTACGACGCCGTTCAGAAACTTAAATAAATAGTCTACTTTTTTATACACATCGCTTATAACTTATAAGTATAGTAAGTGATTGAAAGTACGAATTACGGCTGTGACAGGCATCATCTTAGAATATCAGGTATATCAGAAAGTATAAGCACAGATTTGCAGTGCTAGATTTTATTTCATAATAATAGAAGAAACCTCTTGCGTCAATGGTTATCAATAAATGTTGTTATTATTTGATGTTTATTTCTGCTAAATACGAGGCATTTCTCCAGGAAAACGTTAAGTGATCGTGCATAGACGTGTGCACGATTTATAACATAACTGTTAAACAGTAGGCAGAAACGGTAGGTGTCAGCATCGGAGCCGTACGTACAGTCAACAGCATAAATAAGTGATCATTTCTGTTCTTTGTCGCTTTCAATCGTTTCACAATTTTGTATAACATTTCATACACGACGTTTAGATGTACTGAAAAGAGGGCGTAAAACGAGACCTGTAACCGAAACTTGGGCCAGAAAATCGCTCATGCGTTTAGAAGAAATTCGGACCTGGTCTTAAAATATACAAACATACAGAAAAAAAAACAAAACGGAGTGATAAACAGGCCGCATGCGTGAAACCAAGAGCTCGAAAATGTTATGATAATTGCTTCTGATGAAATACAGCATGAATTATTAAGGACGAATAACCGTGAGGTACCTAAACCATGCTTTGTCTTTATAGGTAAGTAATTAAGTAAGACACGACCCTGCAGTCGCCTGTATCTTTTGATATTTTAACATAAAGTTCAAATAACTGTTGATGTTTTAATCATTCGACACTTTATGCGGTAGCATTTTAATCGTAAGCATTTCTGACGTAGACATTATGAGTGTAGAAGTTTTGATCGTTCAATATTGTAACAGACGATATTTTGGACTTTGATATTCGACATTTAGACACATTAACTTTCGATATTCAGATATGTAGTCATAGCAATAATCAGCGGCCTAATATTAAGCAAATAAACTTAGGTCATAAAAATGTGAAATATCTAAACTTTCGATCTTTAAATCGTGTGACATTTTAGATGTAGATATTACGATTGTAGATAAAAAATAAGCCTCGCAATTCACTTTTTGCTTTTGTTATATGGTACTTAAAACTCTTTCGAGTTTGGTGATCGATCACCAGGCGCCAGCGTCCGTGATACAACAAACGCAATACAATATTTGTACGGAAAAAGCAACGAGGCTCGGTCAAATGTTTATCCACGCGTTAGCTAAATTTGATGACGTAAGGTGCGGCCGGCTTGTTGGTGTCAAATTTGCTGATTTGTGAGCGCCCTACTCGTAGAAGTCTTCGAGAGTTACGCTCGTAACTTTAGTAATTGGCTGCTGACTTCCAGGTTTTATAGCAAAGTAGGACTGAATGCTCCTCTGCTGAGCTGCCAAATACATACTTAACTGGTATTAAGTGGCGATCATTTGCATGGCGATTGAATACGGACGATAGCTCCTTTTAAGAAGCAAATAAAAAACATTCATTCATTTCCTTCACGACATCATAGTTCGATAAAATAATGTCGCATGATAGAAACTCTTTTAAACATTCGCAACGCAATATCGCTTAGCCATAAACATCAATGTCGCGTATGCTAAGAAGAACAATAATAAGGATCACATTTTAATCTTACCTACTTCTTGAAGAAAACAAGTGCATCAATCGTTAGAGAAGTAATGCGGTCTAATTCGATTTCATTCGCAACATCATTCCCTTAGACTGTCATAATTCTTTACCACCAGTGAAAAAAGGTTAATCGTAAAAGAGTTATATTGCACGAGGACCAAAAAACGGTTGATACCGTATTTTTCTCACATCTATAAGTAGGTACTATAGTACATTGTGCATCAAGGGCGGTAAGAAGAGGATTGCTAACGAGAGACTATTAGAAGCCCGACGCCGAAGGCGGAGGGCTTTTAATGACTCGAGTTTGCAATCTCCTTACTGCCCATGATACACACAATGATTTTCATCACATTAGCGAGGAAATAAAAAACAAATATAAAAAACCCTTTTCTTTAGATTTCGCTGGCAGCAAATCATTGCTGAGTAGTTGAGCCGCATGTAACAAATCAGGTGGTGTTGATGTCACTACAGATTCTTCCGATGAGGAAGTCATATTTAGTTTGTTTTTTTCGTACCTTTAAACAAAATACGCTTCGGAAACAACAATCAAACAAAATTAAACGAACTCGATTCGCTAAGCTAAAAGAGTTTGACAACTTTTTTTTAGTCTTCCACAGATAATGCTTAGAATTACTTTTTTTTAAAACTTGACAAATACAGGCCATTCTGCCAGATTGTACAAATTATCAAAATGAAATTTACTAAAATAATTGCGAATGTCTCTGAAATAATGGTAAAATAGAAATATAATGCAGACAAATGTGCCGTATAAGTTTAATTAAACAGTAAAATTGGTTTGTAGCCAAGTTTTGAATATAGGAAATAAACCTTGGCTGATTTTACACCTCCTTGGTCTGAAATGATGTACAAGTGGATTCTATATTTTAAAACTAAACTCATAACTCCCTAGGGAGTTATGAAAATCTATAACTCCCACGGGAGCTAAGTCGGCTATAACTGTCCTAAACGCCTGCGTGTTATAAAACCCTTTCCGAGCAAGTGTGATGAAAATGTTATAAAGAGAGAGTGCGAATTTCGTGAGTTTGCGACAGGTAATCTCTGGGACCGCGGTAAGTACCTACCTACTCTTAAACTTCTTTCACCATTTGAAAGGTAATTTTTTTTTAAACACTTCTTAAAAAAAATACTGCATTTTGCTCAAATGAAAGGAAATTTGTAAAAAAAACAGATTTGCGAACTATCCTGTAACCAGCTTGATTAGGACAAAGAAAATGTATAAAGTAGAAAGTAAAACAAACGTTTACTAAATTGTACGTTATTAGGTTATTACTTTTGTTTTATCTCAAATAGATAATAGATAATAATAGGTAATCAAAATAAATAAATATACTTATTATCAATGTTGTTATTAACTCCATCTCGCAGATGAATATCAAATAGACATTTATGTCTGCAGACTAGAACAAAACCCTGCGCCACTTGATCAATAAAGTTAAAAACAGTGATTTTGAAACCAGTTTGACTGGAGGTATTTGTTGATTTGAAGCTTTTCTTTATTCAGTGTAAAATAGAGAACGACTTGTTTTAACACCGAAGATTAATATAATATTAAAAATAATTTAAAATATTTGTAAGAAGTAGTCAATATTGACACTAGTGACAAAAACAAGATTTCGAAAATGGGTTATTCTTATTATTAATCTCTTATATAAAATGTTATTTAAGATTTTTAATCCTGGAAAGCGGTCAAATGTGGTTACAGAATTATTAACAAGTTATTAGAGTTGTTAGTAATTCTGTAGCTCTGCCTACCCCACTCTGGGAATAAAGGCGTGAGCTTATGTATGTATGTATGAATGTATGTATGTATGTACAATCGCATCACTTAACACGGAATAACACTCTTAAAAATTGTTTTCAAGAGTTGATTTAACATAAGATTTCTTAAAATTTGCCCGGTGGTGTTAATCGACTTATGTACGGTCACGATCGTTAATTTGGGACCCATTTCAACAAAAATATGCTTGAAGTCGTCAATGTCATTAGAGATGTCACGTCACTTGTATCTTTTAGGAAACTCAACGTTATTGTTGTAGAATGTCAGATTGACTTTGGACCTAAGGTGGGTACCAAATTAAAGATCGTGACTGTACTCTTTATTCACACCGATGATCTAACGAAATGCACCGTAAAACATGGAAACTTTTCCTTATGGACCCAGCTTTGCCCGACGTTGCACTTTGGTATAAAAACTGAAATAAAGATCACAAAATTGGTTCAAGTTAAACTTTATTTAAATTGTTTAAAGGAAATTGAACCATAGTTCGGGTTACAGGGTATTAGTCATTAATTGGAGGGTGGCTCTTATTTTCCGAAAATATTTTTTGTTTCTTCGTGGCAATTATTCCGTTGTCATATATTCCCAGTGTAATTTTTTCCTAATATTTTATTTTCTATGGGCATTTTCTTCCGTTCCCAAATTTTCTCAGTATAACTTTTCTCCAGTCACCTTCTTTCTTGGTGGTAATTATTCCGTTCTCATATTTTCCCGGTGCCTTGTTTCCCCAATATATAATTTTCCATGGGTATTTTAACATGAAATAGTTTTTTTCCGATCCCCTTATTTTATCTTCTTTTTAAATACCAACGGTAGAAATAACTAGAACCCTTTTTTCAAAAAATATTTAATCCTTATCCACATATTTGTAGTCACATTTCATATCGGTATTGTTTTTGTTTAAATGTAATTTTCATAAAAACTTTCTTGTCGTCACCATCGTATTACATATTAGAGTGACGTTCATTGCTAAACAAACGAGTAGGTGTGAAAAACTTTTACCTTCTTGACCGAAACCTGTCTTCACCGAAATACACAGTAAAATTATTTTTATTTATGTACACTATAATGTATCTTACAAATGTCCACCGTCCTATCTCGATAAAGGCAGAATCATCAATCTACCAACTACCAGGGACCTGTACTAGGGACTGAGTAGTGACTAAATATTTTAAGCCAAATTAAAATTAAACCCTATTCCTGAGCACATAAGTAACACTTACCTGTTACATCAATCAAATAAACCTACTTAGTCAGGCACTTCAGATGAAACGAATAGGTTTGTATACTTACGAGAAATTTAAAGGTTGAACACGCCAAAACGTGGGCATATATATGTACTTATATATTTTTTATTTGCGACTATACAAACTATTTAGTAATATATTTATAAACTCCATAGTATAATGAACAAAAAATATTATGACAGCTTGTCACTTCGTTCATTCGTTTTCACGATGGAGAGCCCTGAACTTCAGCAGCGTGAAATGATTTTGCTCAAGCACACAGAAAATCCCCTTCTAAGCTACAGAGGACTAGCAAAGTTATTGAAATGTCCACAATCCACTGTTTGTTCGGTTTTAAAAAAGTTCCGGGAACGGTTGACTGTAGAACGGAAGCCAGGTACTGGCGGAAAGCAAGGCGTAAGACACAAAAAAAAAGAAGCCAGAGTTTTACAGCTTTTTAACACAACTCCGAAGATCTCGTCACGCGACGTCGCTAAAAAGGTACAAATGTCACAATCTTATGTACAAAAAGTAAAGACAAGAGCTGGGTTAAGGTCGTACAAGGCTCAAGCTGCACCTGACCGCAACGCTCAGCAGAATTTGACGGCCAAACAAAGGGCAAGAAAGTTATACGACAATTTCTTAACAAAATTTAAATGCATCGTGTTGGACGACGAAACGTACATAAAAGCTGACTTTAAACAGATACCAGGCCAGGAGTTTTATACTAGTACGAGTCGCAAAAAAGCGACTTTTACCCTTTCTGAGAAATCATATTTTGCAACCATTGTTTTGGCCTGATCTTGCAAGCTGCCACTATTCCAAAGCTGTGTCAGACTGGTACAAACAGAATGGTGTTGCTGTGGTACCTAAAAACAGCAATCCTCCGAATTGCCCTGAACTCAGGCCTATTGAGGAATATTGGTCCATAATGAAAGGAATATTAAAAAAGAAGGGCGGGCAAATCAATTCCGTGGCTGATTTGCAAAAAACGTGGACTTGGGCTGGTAAAAAGTACCCTGAAAATGCCGTGCAGGCCTTGATGAGCCGCATCCGACGTAAAGTGAGGGCAATGGCGTATTCAAAGCAAAATTAAAACACATTTGTATGTTTGTACATGTACGATAGTAGTGTAAGCCAATGTAATATATATTTTTATTTTATTGTACTTGACTATGTTTTTATTGACTATTTAATATGCCCACGTTTTGGCGTGTTCAACCTTTATAACAACAATTGACATTGATGAGTATTGATTGTTCTAATACGCATATGTTAACAAACAACATTATTGCGAAATAAATTAAATTATGGAGTCTAAAGAAGATAATAAAGCAGGACCAAGTACAATTCCAAAAGAACCTGCTGCTTTTAGTTTTATTGAAAGTAGCCACGGAGGAAAGATATTAGTGAAGTCAGGTCGAAGGTACTATTTAAAACGGGTAAATGAAAAATCAGGTACTTCAGTATGGACGTGTCATAAGAAGTTATGTAGCGGCTCAACCGTCTTGGACGCCGATGAGAGCCGCATCACGAACACGACGGAGCACACCTGTGTGCCTGATTTTCAAAGTATCGAGATTGAAAAGAGCATTGTAAGCCTAAAAAAAAGAGTCCGTGTTGATTATAGACCCATACCACTTTTATACAAAGAAGAAACTACTACTGTACTGTACTGTTCCGTGTTTTGTTTTCTTTTGGTGTTCAATAAAGAGTATTGTATTGTATTGTACTGTAAGAAATGAATAAGTTCCTCAATGATGAATGCGCACACAAGCTGCCAACGTTTTACAATAAAAAAAAGACGCTGTACACATCTCGTCACCAAAGTGCATCGATATCGTGTTGCAATGATATTCATATTCCCGAAACTTTGGCGAAGGACTGGCTTTGTTACAATGGCGATGATATATTAATTTTTGTAACAATCCATGCAAAGGAGTGGATACAAAACTGTACCAACTATTTCGCAGATGGGACTTTCAACGTGGTGCCAGATCCATTCGTACAATTATACACCATACACGCAGATATAGGATCGAACCCAGAATTTACAAAGGTAGTCCCGTGCATTTTTGCATTACTTCCAAATAAATGCACGGAAACTTACGTCAGTATGTTTACAGCCATCAAAGAACAGATCCCAAACTTTCAACCGCAACAGATCAAATTAGATTTTGAAAGTGCTGTGATTAACGCATGCAAAAGAGTATACAAATCTGCAAAGATCAGTGGATGTTTCTTCCATTATTCGCAGGCTGTCTACAAAAAAGGAGAAGCTTTAAATATTATGGAAAGTCCCGGCGGATATAATTATTAAGCCAGATGTGTTGTTCTAGCACACCTGCAAACATTTTAAGAAAAAATCGAACATCTTCCTACTCCTTTCGGAACTTAAGGTTGAAGCTACACGCGTAAATTTTACTGTAACGCAAAACGAAATGCGTGATGATATATTCCGCAAAAGGCATAAAAAATATACCGAAATGGATGCTACTATTCAAACGATTGTAAATAAATATTTACTAGCTACTACTGACCTTAAAACTTGCATGGCATCGTTATCTTTTCTCAAATATTAGCAATGTTATTATTATTACTTATTAAATAATTAACAGATTTAGATCATCTAGATAGTTAATTCTTATGATTTAAAAAAAAAGTACGTTACTTTAGTTTTAAGAAAAGAAGACTGATAATTTAATAACACATTGAAATATATAATTATGAACTTGTATACTTTATCTTAATTTATTATACTACCTTATACCTATTACTTTCTTATATTACCTACTGCTCTACGTTTATCGCATGCTCTCCACACCGCTGCTTAAAGTACACTGACGCACCGTACATTGAGATGCGTAAAAATTGCAAAATAAAATTTCATACAGATATCGCGTCATTTTTCGTTTGACTGCTTCACTGCGATTCGGCACCGTCACCGTATTTTAAGCAGCGGTGTGGCCGAACCTTTAATCAACACTATAAATTGGAGTAACAAGAAAAATAAGTATCCTAGATATTTAAAAGAATGGAAAGAAAGGGAAGAGAAAAAACCAAACTATTAAAATAGGTGACTGGAGAAAAGTGATCTGAGAAAATTTGGGAACGGAAGAAAACGCCCATAGAAAATAAAATAATAGGAAAAAATTACACTGGAAAAATATGAGAACGGAATAATTACCACCAAGAAAGAAGGTGACTGGAGAAAAGTGACACTGGAAAATTATGGGAACGAAATAATTGCCTCGAAGAAAAAATGATTTTCGGAAAATAAGAGCCACACTCATTAATTGGTATCTAAGTTCAGTCATGTTTTGCTACACCGGGATTTAGCATTTGTACTTTTGCTGCACCATCAAAAATACAATTATTGTATCAACTGTAGGTTGGTGAACGACAAGTTGAACGGAAGAATATTCTAGGTGTAAACATTTAAGTAATACTGCCTTTGTTCCTGTGCGCATTTGCACTATATTTGATAGTAATGATATTTGATAGTAATGATAAATAGCAATGATGATAGTATTAGGTCAAGGTCCCCATTACGAATTTGCCAAGATATAATAGTCTCTTAAGTAGGTCTAATGCCAGACCAGAAAACATTTGCTAGCTTTGTGTGCCACTAAATTACCGAAATTAAATTGACTAAAGACATCAGCCAAGGCATAATCTGCATCAAGCATTCGACATACAGCTGAAAGTTGCCTTAACGGGGAGACCTGATGTACTCCAAGAAGCTAAGAGAAGCTCTAATGAAAGAGTCTTTAGTCAATAGTCAAATGAGGCATTATTGTTTGGCATTTCCTTGAGAGTACTTTTCATAAGTGGGCCCCTGGAATCATTATTGTCATCATTATATGTATTATGCTTTTTGGAGAAGTACAGAATTGCAGCAGTGAGCTGATGGGCGTGGCGAGTTTTAGTGACATGACAGACAATTAACATTTTTTTTTCTCGAATAGTCTTGTAAAAAATTTGGTATTTATTTGGTAAGAATTCTAAAAAATACGTCATTGGACAAGATTCCTGGTCTTTTGGCAATCACTCCTGTGTAAACTACTGAACCGATTGATGATTCACTGGAAAAGGGATTTTATGTAGATGTATTACTTTATAGTGGCTTTCTCCCTTTCTTCCATTAGCTCCCAAAATAATACATTAAATCCACATGATATTTCGGTGGTAAACAATTTGACCTCTACGAGTATAAGACGTAAGCGGTCAAATCCAACTTGCCTCCACATTTTTAAATGATCACTGTACTATAACCTACCAATGGTATTCTTTGGGTGGCGGTCTGGTCGCATAACAACTATTGTCATAATATCGATTGGGGTCCATATTGACTCACATAAAATTCTTATTCCTATTGTTTGTTTTCCTACCGATTTGTACGCATAATAATCACTCTTCATATTTTTTTTCTCATACTTTTTTGTTCATACTTTTTAAGTCTTAACTATCGCAATTCATAATGCATATTTTTTAAGAAACTGTTAATTTTTGAGATTTTTTATAAATCTAACCTAACCTAACCTAACCTTATTACACGTAAGATATTTAAGAAATGGTGAAAAGTGTACGGCTTCATTAATATTGGCGTTATGAATTCAAATGAATATGAGTTCCGATCGTTAGTACTAAAAAAAATAATTAAGAGTATGAAGAGTGATCATTATGATGTAAAATGGTATGAGAAACATTTTCGGACTTCCGATAATAGGACTTAAAAAGTTATGTGAGTAGATACGCACCCTATCGATTGTCATAACACTTTACGCATAAAGTTGATGCTCATAATTTTTTTTTGGCATAAATTATACTAGGCATAATTGTTCCTTGTCATAATTGTACGGAGTCATAATTGGTTTAATCATAATGTAGAAAGGCATACATTTATTTAGTCATAATATTGATAATTATAATTATTTTTAGTAATAAATATAAATGTCATAGTAGGGAATAGGGACTTAGTGGCGAAACCGACTCGGATCGCGGACAGGTTATTTTTTTTGTAAAAGAGCGGATGGTTAACTACTTTTATGAGCAACCATTTTATGTCCATTATAAAGTATGCTTAAAAAAAAAATGCGCATCAAATTTATGCGCGTTACACAATATGTTCTTAAACATTATGATTAAAAACTTTATGCGCATAAATGTATGACAATTTACAGTTATGCGCAATGATGAGTATGACGAATCCTTGTATGCCCATCAAAAATATGACTTTAAACTTTATGCAACCCGACCCCTACCCGTATTCTTTTTATCAGAATGTGCACAATTTCAACGAAAAACGCCCTATTACTTAATTGTTTTCGTTATAAACTTTTCACAATCGGTATCTCAGCAAAGAATCAAATACGGATAATGGTAGTAAAATCCACATTTATAATAAACAGAAGTTAACCCTTTAACACTGAAGGTAAAAAATTACCCTTACAGACCCACCGTACCAATTACTCACCTCTTAAATATACATATAAATGTTATAGCAAACCTTCGTGCATGTTGACGACGGTGTCGACGAGATAGATCGCGTCGCAGAGGTAGTCCAACACGTACCAAATCCAGTCATGCGTCACGTTGTTCAGCTCCCAGAACACCGCCCGCGCGATGATGAAAATCAAATTGTAAAGGATCGCTAGAGACACCAATCCCAACCACTGTGGACAATGGGGTCATTATAATGGTTCCCTATTGTATGGCATAAAATTATTTGTCATATTATTGTTACGCATAATTGCTTTTAGCCGAATTAGTGATGGGCATACTCATCTTTACGCATAATTTTTTACGCATAAAATTTAAAAGCATAAATACAGAAAGCATATTCGTCATAAAGACTAACGTCAAATAGCATAAATACGAAAAGTCATAATAATAAATTAGCATCATTACAAAGCTCATAACAGTAATTGTCCTAAAAAATAGTCATGGGCAAATGGTAAGTTTTGTGTTAATATATATATTTAGGAAGGTTCTCTGCCTTTTCGCCGAATTATGTTTCGTCAAATGTTTCATTTCGTCAAATGTATCATTTGGTAAAACGCTTTTATATCCAAAACTGTAAGTATTTCAGGATTTTTATAAAACTAACCTAACCTAACCTATAGGGTTCTACATGATGGTTCTGAAATAAATCCTGAAATACTTACAGTTTTGGAATAAAAAGCATTTGCCCAAATGAAGCATTTGACCAAATGAATCATTTGACGAAACGTTATTTGGCGAAAAGGCAGTACACCATTTAGGAAGTAAGGCGAGGTCGACGGAGGTCCGCTTCGCGGACCTCCTATTTTTGCGTTGCTTGGGCGCTTCGCGCCTGGATATAACTAACCTAACCTAACCTAATGTACCTAACGTGATCTAACGTAACCTCATATTTTGTTGTTCATTTTGTAGGTTCATTCATTTAGGGAACTAAAATTATGGTTAATGACATATATAACAAATAATTAATAGCCCAAACAATAATATGCATAATGTGTATTAGTCTAATAGAAATTAGTCCAACTGAAATTATGCTAATAGCTTAATATGCCAAAAAAGTAGTAAGCCAAAGTATTGCTATGCGACAGTACTATTATGCCAATACAAATTATGCCAAATGAATTATGCGAAACAATAATAGTCTAAAAAAAATTATGCGATTGAAGTGGATCCCCATTATAATTGCTTCGATAAGCATTTGGGCCGAGACAGGTACGATTTGCTCTAAGGAGACAGCAATATAAATAACAAGTGGATTTCAACGTCATAAATTATACTTGCTCGTTAATATTCGTTATTATATCCGTATTAGAAAAAGTTATATACTTTTTTTGTTAGTGTTATTCTTGAAAAAATATTTATATATATTAGGGTTCCGTACCAAAATGGTAAAGGAACTCTTATGGTGAGACTTCGGTGTCTGACTGTCTGTCTGTATGTCACAGCAGTTTTTATCTGAAAGTGAAAAAAGCTATCAACTTGAAATTTGGCATAGTTATCTACATAACTTGCTTGTTTGCATCAGATTTTAGTAAAACCAATATAATATTTTTTCTGAATATTTGAGAAGTTGTCTAAAGTGAACAATTAAAGTGATTTGATTATTGCAAATGTACTTATAAACTTTTTTTTTAATTTGCTGTGGCTTTTTTTTATTTATAGCAAAAAATGTATTCACATTTTATGAGAAAAATAAAGTTAACTGGTTAAATTATACAGTTTTAGTAAAATTATCAAAAATCTGTATTAAAATTTAGGCTAGTCAAAATGGACCTTATTTCATAGAATGTACAATTCATAACGAAATGAGTATTTGCTTTTGCGTTTTCCAACCATATTATCTTAAATAAATACGGAACTCTCAGTGCGCGAGTCCGACTCGCACTTGACCGTTTTTTTTGTTCATGTAATAAATATTTTTCATTTTATCTACGGGTCTTGAAACTGATGACAATTGAAGGAAAAATAAATAGAGGTAGACGAAGAAGAACTTACCGAGCAAGGCTAACAAAGCTAAAAATTAATGAGTAGTTGATAATTATACCTACTCGTACTATCCCATATTCCTTGGTAAGTAATAGGTAAGCGCTTAAAAGTTAAAATAATAGTGTCTTGTTTTGACTTGAGCCCATTTTATCTTTAGAAAATAGAAACGAAGTCGCTTTCCGCCGTCTGTCCCTCTGTATGTACTATCAGCCCTTCGATCAATGTATCAGCCCAATGGAACCCTGACCCAACATAGAACTGTGTCACAGTGACGTTATGATTCATGTCGTAAAAATCAGCGCTTTAGAGCTTAATATTTCATACACGGATCCCTTAATCGAAAAGCTGTTTTATACCTATCCAACGACACCCCACAGTATGGTATAGAAGAGAAAAAAAAATACATCCCCACGTCACGTGTAGGGGAGGTACACAAAAAATATGGTTTTAAGATTTTATTTTACCACTTTTTTAGCGTGACTAATATGTATATTCATGCCAAATTACAGCTTTCTAGCTCAAAGGGTCTCTGAACTAGGCTGCGGACGGACGGACGGACATGGCGAAACTATAAGGGCTCGTAGTTTGACTACGAAACCCTAAAAAAAAAGGATGATTTCAGAACTGCGTTTATAGTACTTGTATTATTATGCTGTATACTACTATTACTCGTAAATATAATGTTGACGCAAGTTAATTTTAAATATCAGTCTTATGTATGTAGATAGGTAACCAAATTGTATGCAGAAGTTGTGAACCGTAAATCTCATATCACGTCACCTTATAAATTTATTTATAAGAAAAGGAACTGTCACCGTGAACGCGTAATTTACATAAATATTGCGTACACGGTTATGCGTGACACAACCTCAACATCGCTATTGGAGAGATAATTTTTTGGACAACAAAGGTATATGGGTAGGAACATAGTGAACTACAAATTTGAAACAACCCCATACCTTTATATTTGCGGTCGATATTAGTTTTCCGCGAAGAGTTAAGATAAAAATGTCTAGCAAAAGGATATTATAAGTAATCAGTAGTCATATAGGTAATGTATTTTTAAACATACAGTTCAATCTACAGTGTGTGGCCCAAAACCGGGGCGAAAAAATTAAATGGGGATTCTTTAGAACATTTCAATTAACTATCGCAAGAATCTAATATTACAAAGTCTATAATTTTGGAGAAAACAGCCTACAAAGTTAAAAATCGTAGGTAATGTATTTTCCCGTCACGATATCGTCGCTTGGTCACTTGGTACGAGGTATGTCTGAGTACAGGGTGCCATTGACAACACGCGGTAGATTTAGACTTTTTGGGACATGTACTTTAAAGAAGTTTTCATATTTGTTTTTCACGTTTTTCTTTAGAAACTCTTTTTACATAATACCCAAATAATACCTAGTCTCCTTGTCAAAGCGGTTTTAAATTGAATAAAAAAAATTTATTAGTTAAGTCACAGTTACTTGTCACGGAATTTATTTTCGTTTTGTATTTATTTTAATTATGGCTGTACCATTCGATTCACACGAGTTTGTGGATATGATGTTATTGTATGGCGAAACTCGCGGTAATGCATTACGTTCCCTTGAGTTATACCGTGAACGATTTCCAAACAGAAGGCATCCGAGAAATGGTCGCGTGATTACCAATGCCATACAACGCCTCCGTGATAACCACCCTCTTGTCCCTGGACAGCATTACGAGGTCAACCAACCACAAAATGTCAGACCGCAATTAGAACGAAGAATTCTTAGATATTTCAGACAGCATCCTACTTCAAGTACAAGACAAGCTGGTCGAATCTTCGGAGTCAATATCTGCACCATAAATTAATTAATGAGAAGAAGGAAGCAACATTCTTTTAAGTTTTTAAAGGTCTTTTACCAAGAGATTTACCTATTCGCACTGAGTTTTGTAGATGGTTTCTTAACATGCACCAAGAAGATAACAACTTTTTGCATCATATCATCTGGTCTGATGAGGCCACCTTTACTCGTAATGGAATGTGGAATAGGAGGAATACGCATTTTTATTCTACAATCGGAAATAATCCACATGTCATGAGAGAATTGGCTCACCAATAACGTTTCTCCCTGAATGTATGGGCAGGAATCCATAATAATACAATAATTGGACCTATTTTTATTGACAGTGCACTTAACGGTACTAAATTCATAGAGCTTATTGATGGGCCATATTAACGGAATATCGTTTGAATTTACCAGTAGATGTCCGTGATGAGCTGTCAAGAATTATGTTTATGCAGTAGAGAACGATACAGTAGACGTCCTCAGAAACAGAATAATCGAGGCTTTTCACATGTTGCAACACAACGTGGATCTCTGAACCTTTCACAGTAATATCATCAGGCGTTACGCTATTTGCGAACAGCGGGGCGGTAGACATATTGAAAATTTACGTATTTAGAGATGCGACGTGCTTTCCGCTTCCTATCCGTATTTGTTAATTCAATAAATAAACTATTATTTACTAGAAAAGTTACTTATTTCATCTTGAGTGCAAAACAAACACTTCAGAAACTGATAATACCTATTTAAGTACTGATAGAAAGATAATAACTAATAATGTCATCGAGACGGTCCGAGCAGCTCCGAATAAGTACGATGCAGAACGAACTCAATCGGTCAAGTTGAGCGGTGTTTGCATTACATTGAATTTGCGATTAAGTTTGTTAGAAAAAAACTGAAAGTTAAGTTTTGATTTTAATTAGGTAAGACCATTATAATGCAATTACCGGTGATCTAAAGAGCCCCTGTTTTTATTATTATCCCCGGTTTTGGGCCACACACTGTATATTGTATTATTACATTGATGAATAAATAAACTTAACTATCCTCAAAACAGGCAACATGTTTCCAATTTACCATTATAGACACCCTTAGCTGGGCCAAAAAATATTGCGATTGACGTGTTTTGGTGTTGATTTTAACAAATATGATAACATAACAAAGGCAATAAGATTTTACTCGTAGGTACTTAGGCGGTAAAAACCATGTCGTCATTGATCTGTTTTGGTATTACTCGTACTGCAAGTAAATAAGAGCTATCAAATCATTGATAATACTATAACAGGTTTAAACACGATATGGTTTTTAACGTATAGAATCGCGGCCCTGCTCGAATGTTTCTAGAAACGGTCAATTTGGTGGTTGACAGTTAATTTGTACTCAGTAAGTTTTACAATGAAACAATTCATTGGAACTACCCCTGCAAATACAAATAATTTATTCCGAGAATAGCGATTCAGTTCGCCATACTTACCGTGAGCTGCGTTCCTTTCACGGTCGACTAGGTATACGACATAATCGATTCCCGGTATAGGCCTATGGGCTATGGGCAAATATTTGTGTGTGTATTTGTTTCCGAGTCTTGGTTGTTTTCATTGTATTTAAGTATTTATTTCTGTATATAAGTACAGTGCAATGTCTCTTAGAAGTGCTTCTGGTCTGTAAACGTCTCTCACTTCCTCTCAAACGCTCTCATTAAGAGGTACGTTAACGTTAATAAAAGCAAGCTTTGAAGACCCGACTACAATCTTTAATAATGTCGGCCCGCCTCTCATTACTCTCGTCACTCTCTCGTCACTCCCACCACCGAGACGAATATAACACCACGTCATCTTTTAAAATCCATCAACCGTTTAGCCTGCAGAGCGTGCGTAACAAAAAGGCATACATACATACATTCAAAAAACAACCCTCCTAACGCAATCGGGTAAAAACGGGTATTAATTAATCATAAACAGAATCAATAATAGTAATACCTCTTTCCAACTCACAAGGCTCTTAGTTTATATCAGAATGCGAGAATGTGAAGTCAACAGTCTACGCCACACACGTTGAATTCCTTGAAAGTCAACATTCGCCGCGCAATTGCCGATAAACGGCCCCAGTTGCTTATTAAAATGGTCGAACATTGGACACCCCAAATGCGCTTCTTATGAACCAGCGTAGCCTTAGCGCCCATCCATATGCCCGAAATCAATTTTGAACAATAATGGCACATAATTGTCTCTTAAATAAATATTACGGTTACTAACACGACTTAAATGTAATTTATTTTATACAAAAAATCTATGTGCCTTTAAATGACTTTTTGAAATTTTATTCTATATTAATTATTTGTAAATTTAAAACTGTAGTCATGTGGTCCAAGTGGGTAAGTGTGGGCAAACGTATTATTTCGAAAACTAAATAAATCAAAGGAACGCGCTGTTAGCCGCGTTGCCTCTGGCCGCAGAAGCGCCATTTTGCCTACAGCGGTAAGTAATATTATTTAAATTTCATATATGTATGATGCAGTAATTAATAATTTTAATTTCGTAGTTTATTAGGCTGTTTTTTTATTAAATATTTTATGAATGATAATGACATTATGCAAAAAAAGTGTTTCTAAAGACTGTACACGATAAAATCTGGCCATGCATGATCTGGTGTATCTTTGCGATGAATGCATATTTTCAAGCAGTTTTTTTTTAATATGTTGTATAATTATAATACTATATAATGAAATAAAATCGTATCATAATGTATGGGTATGTGTTAGTTTTCGCCAAATATATTCTATCATACCTTTCATCTCTTGTACAGCGTTTTTTGACAATATTCACTCACTTCCTGCTTCTACGCCACAACTGTATTTATATTGTTACAAGCAGTTTTACCCACAATAGAATGTCGTCTTACGAAAAAAATACTTTTTGAAACTCATTTCTATTTGTAGTAGTCAGGAAGACTTTTTACTCCAAGCACTGAAAGTTGTTTTTGTATGGCAGGCATTTATTTGTCAAAAAGTCAAATTCGCCAAAGTTAAAAAACCTCAGAACTATCTTAATCTGAATATAATTAGGAAAGTTTTAACTATTGTGGTAAGATAATTTAATAAGGTATAATTTGGCTTGTATAATTAATAATAATAAAATGTTTTAAAACGGAGAATTTGGTAAGACTGTCAGAAAATCGTGTACAAAAAAATAAAGGTACTGTGGATTATATAAGGGTCTAAGATACAGACGCTCTTACATTTTATTATGATTGTATTTTTATTATGTAGTTTCATAACCACTGACTATAACAAAAAAGTGCTGCTTGAAAATTAGCATTCATTAAAAAAATACACCAGATCATGCATGGCCAGATTTTATCGTGTACAGTCTTTAAGTGATTTTTTTTATTTTTTGTTAAATATTTGTAATACAATAAATAATTATTATCATTTATCTAATACAATACATTGTGATTTTAACAAATTTAATACACTGCGTACGCTTACACGCGCGGCTGCGAACTTCTACCCCTATGTGCGGGTAAGCGTAGGTACGTATTTCGACTATCACATTTCTGCTTTTTAGGGTTCCGCAGTCAAACTAGGAACCCTTATAGTTTTTCCATGTCCGTCCGTTTGTCCGTCCGCAGCCTAGCTCAGAGACTCTTAGTACTAGAAAGCTGTTATTTGGCAGGAATATACCTATTAGAAACGCCAAACTCCCCTACACGTAGCGTTTCTACCTCATAGTGTGGGGGTGTCATTCTCATTAAAAACACGGTCGGACGAACGAGCGAAATCGCAGCGGCGAGTTTAAGTAGTCCCGTCACAGCGAACAAAACACATTATAGCGCGTGCATTTTCCTCGCTATCCTATTTCTCGCACTCGCACTCGCACCACAGTCCTCTGTAATACTTTTACTTATTATAATAATATATTGTACGTACACGTTGTATGAAACATACTCAGCGATTAATCAACCAATAACTAATCAATTTACCAGCGTAGATGGATCGCAGCGGTTTCGATATTGTCAAGGTTAAAAAAGACAATGTTATTATATTAATTAATTTGTACTAAAATAACCTTCCTCCCGACGCAGTCGAGTAAAAAATGTTGGCTTCAAATATCTCATACGATGACGCAAAAATAAATACGAGTTACGAATGTAATTGTTAGTTTTAATGTTTCCCAATGCTTTATAAGTAATTCAATAGCACATTCTGCCAGTTTAGGCGTTGGCAAATTATTTTGTCGCTTGAAATAAATTCTATGGTCGATATTAACGATCTGACTGGTATGTAAATATCTTAGGTCTGGTATATTAAAATAATAATCTTGGATTTGAATTACAAAAATAGATTTAAATAACAAAAATAAATTGAAGGTGCGACTCTTCCAATGAGATCTTCACGAAGTAGTATTTCCACCCATCGGTTATCCAGTGAAACGATATAGGTAATTTACAATAATTAACTCAAAGTACCTACGGCCGGGAACCATGGGTAAATAAATTATTATCATTTGTTAGTAGTTTGCCTCATGAGCATTAAATTCTTGTAGCGATTTGCCGATTTGTATTTGTAATAGCAATATTATACATTTTTAATTTTGACAATATCGTATTTAATTAGTCACTAAGATAACATTTCAATGAATTATTCGTAACACGTAGGACCTAGGAATTAAAATTATAAGTAAATACCGGGTTAGAGCATGTCGGACCATGCTCAGAGTAAAGTTCCGAAGCCGTTACAATAAACACAAAAAAAAACTCAAAAAACAAGTAGGTAGTGTGCCGTCATCAATACTTACATTGTAATGTCCCGGTAAGGTCGGATCAAAGAAAAGCTTCAACCCGCAAAGGATTTTGGATTTCGCCGCAACGTATAGCGGCTCCTGTGGGTCTGTAAAGGCTTGGCTGGAGAATTTGTTCAAGAACCAGTCAGGCGGCTTAGCGCGGGTCTCGCCGCTGATGCGGTAGCGGATGGCCCGGCTCAGCCGGGATACATGGCGACGCAGCCAGCCGCTTCGGGCACGGGGCTCCTCAGTTGGACCCTGTATAACACACGACATATTCACATTTGAGTGACAATAAGTTTTTGATTTGTTCATTCAATATTGCATATGTAACAGCAATCCTTGTCTTACTATATGTACGTAAAAAAACAAGCATTTATTAGTACATTACTGCCGAGAAAATGGTACATATACGAGCCTTTCTAGCCAAGGCTCGTATATTTAGTCTTTTCTCCAACGTCCGATCACAATCCTTATAATATCAAAAACAGTCCCAAGAGTACGTACGTAAATATGTAGGTACGACTTCGTATGAAACTGAAATAATATACTAATAAATCGAATGACAAATTAAAATATGATAAATCCGTTTTCACGCTTCGTGTCAGAGATGCAGAATGCCAGTTTCTCAAAATGCAAGTTTCTCAAAGTGCCAGTTTCTCAAAATGCCTGTTTCTCAAATTGCCAGATACTCAAAACATCAGATTCTCTAAACACCAGATTCTCTAAACGTCAGATTCTCAAAACGCCAGATTCTCAAAACGCCAGGTTCCCAAAATGATACGATTCTCAAAATGTCAGATTCTCAAAAAGGCCAGATTCTTAAAATGCCAAATCTGGCATCAAAATGACAAAATGACAGATCTCCATGCGTTCCTGAGAAAAAGTATCTTTACGGACAGTTACTTGAGGACTTTACCGTCTGAGTTAACTCAGACAAATAGGATTTAAATCCTATTTCGGATATAGATGCAACAAATGTTATTCCCGTAATATTTGGTCTTTTACCTAGTAAAAGCCAGGAAACCGATACAAGGTTTTTCCGTTGATTGACATCAAGTTAAAAATATCGATTTCGATATTTCAGTGCAATTACGAGCGCGCTGTGATGAATTCCTTAAGTTTCATATTTCCAAACGCGAAGTTATCTGGGTCAATACCACTTTAGCAAAGCAATCTGGAAAAATTCAACTAAATTTCAGTGTGACACGACGTATCTAGACGACAAACAAAATTAGACAGACGGACAACGACATACACATGACTAAAAAAGGTACAAATTTCACAAGAATAATTACTAACTTGCCTCTTTTGCAGCCAAATCGGATTGAAGAAGATGATGATAATAAGATACTTTCAAAAACAGTGGATAGCGCAATTTTTGACAACAAGTTTTTAGAGTTGCTGGTAATTGTGTTGCTCTGCCTACCCCACGGCCCTGCTAATTGTAAGACAAATGGCGGTATCTCAGACAAAACTCCTGTAGCAAGTGCATCCTTATTACTAACAGGAGAGGATTGAATATGCTTTTGCTATTGAATTTGAGATACCGCCTATTGGTTTATGAGGGCAGCCCACCTGAGAATGAAGGTGTGAGTGTATGTATGTATGTATGGATAGCGCAATTTGATCCCAAGATACTAAGTGTTGTACACGTAGAACACCGGCATTGCACAAATACCCAAAAACCAAACCTTTACTTGTTTTTGTATACATTTTTAAAAAGAAGCAAAGTTTTTCGGTTACAGATCCAAACAAATTTTATTACGACCAAACAATAAAAAGCTGGAGCAAAAGACACTGTTGGAGGTTTTGTTTAAACTGGTTTATCCTGTGGCTGATCAGAACACGATAGCTGAGGGTGTGTATTTTATATGACCTGTGGCTGCTATACCTCCTCTACTGTACAGGTGTACCCCGTGCTTCTGCTGTACCCCGTTTCTCTACGAGGGTACCTGTTGCTGCTGCCGTACCACATCTCCTCTTGAGAGTACCTTCAGCTCCACTACGTTTTTAGTATATTATATCGTCCCACGCCCTTCATCTTATTACTCACTATCACCTTTTATATACCATACTTTTTATAAAACCTGTGTAAATACTTTGTTTATCTTTTGTAGATGTACTTTTATTCACTTTTCTTTTTATTAAATTGCCGCTACACGACATTAAATTTGTAACGATGTGAATGAAACAAAATCTAACCAAATAATGTAAATACTCGTATAAATAATACTTATATTATTTATTAGCATTGTGAAAACTACCTTGTAAGACAACATCATTCATCAACATCAACATGTTTTTAATATATTCTGTGGCTTAACTGCATAATGCATCATGCAATTAATTTTCCTTGGCATGTAGATCGCTAGACGCATTAGCTTAGTTAATGGGATCAAAACACACTTTAATTGTTCCCCTTTAAAACCTTAGATTGCGTATATTAAACCGAAATATATACAAGTTTAGAAATGGACTCCGTTAAACCGGTTTTATTCAGTACCTGTAACTGTATTTAAATTGTCAAATAATTACCGCAAAAATAAATACCTGTATTCGAATTGGAAGTATTGTTATCATCCCGCATTTGACTTCATCGCTATGTATTCACTTTTTACAATATTGAATACCAGCACCCGTACCATAAGTTACAATTACCGTAACCGCTAGCGAGTCGAATGCTCTGTCCCTCACAGTATTCTTATATTAGGGGAGCCTACGATGCTAAATCGGGAGTTACTCGAGCGTCAGAGAGACCTATCAGGTTGCGAAGCGTAGATGATAAAAAAAAAGGCTTATAATATATACCTTTCCATCAGTGGGGGGAGCGGCTATGGATTTTATCAAATGAAAAAAAACTGTTGCATGGACATACTCGAGCGCGTCAGATATTGACATCATCCATGTCCTACGTATTTTTAAAAATAAACGTATGTTAATCTGATTGTTTCCATGTTGGGAGCGGTCGTATGTAAGAGTTGAAAATGAAAAAAAAAATGTAATCCAGCGCGTCAGATTTTCAAAGGGGATGTTAAGTGATCCTAAAACAAAGCTCTTATAAAATTATCTGACGATTTGGATGTGACGCAAACTCGCGGTCATTATTAGAATGTGCAAAAAACATTATTTTAAAATACTCAAGCGCGTCAGAGCATTTGACTCGCTAGCGAGTAATAGTGGTATAAAAAAAAATTTTCGCGGTGAAAACAAAGCTTCCTTTCCCACAAAAAAAATGTTTTATAGATGTCATTGAAGCATTGATATTGGCCTTATAAAGGCTATAAGTACCTAAGCGGCGAACCTTTGTTCAACGCCCGCCTAAAACTTATTAAGTATGCTTATTTTGCGTTTTGCTTCATTGTTTTGTGGCATTTAGGCTATGTCGATAGTTCGCCTACTTCGCTTTTGATCTATTCAGTATAACGCCTCTTTCTGCAATGTACCTGATTCGCCATTATGCCCATTTCGCGTTTTGCCTACACTAAACTTCAATTAATAATGCAAACTCATTCCCATTCTTTGTGTTTTATCTGGCTACTTGGGTTTTGAAGTATGTATGATAGATAATTAGAAAGGCTTTAAGGTTTACGTCAAGCGATTTCTGTACATGTTCATTTGTGATCTGGTCATTTTAAAACGCAATATGGATCGAATCGAAAGAATAGAATTCGTGAAGAATAAAAAAAGGTACTTACCAAAAATTTACTGTTTGATGGTTACTCATATTCAATTAATAAAACACGGGCTTGCTGATCATTTGGACCTATACCCAAAATATTCGAAAATGTTGTTTTAGATAACTCTCAACCCGCAGATTTAGTTACAGAGGAAATAAACATGGCAGCTGTATTTAAATTTAAAAAAGAATCGTTATATAGAACAAGAATATACAATTCAACTAATTACTTGAGTATTTGTAAGAAACACCATCTGGTCCCGTTAAGTAAGCGTCGTGACATAGCTGATACTCTTTTCCTTCTTAAAATCACAACTGGCGCCATTGACTGTCCTGATTTGCTCCGGGAACTATCGTTCGTTACTCCCTCTCGGTCCAAAAGACACTTCCCCCCCATTTCTCTTAAGCGTACATCGTCCAGATACAGACAGAATAGTTTTCTTAACCGTGCTAGTCGAAGAATGAATAATTTGACGAGAGAGCTTGATATTGATATATTTAACTGTGTAATTCCTTCTGTGAGGCGTAAATTAACTAGATTGTGTTTTGAATGAGCGGTATACCATTTGCAATCTGATATATAAGCGAGCATAGTGAGTCGAGCATTCTATGAATGTTCGCAGTTCTTTTAAATTCTTTTAGCATTGTGCATTGTTTTGTTTAATGTTTGTGTGGCTGTGGCACTGCTGTGCGTGGCACTAAGGTGTATATTTCTTAATTTATATCTATTTGTGAGTTCCTGTAATTGGCTCTGTACCTCTATTTAAGCTACTATCGTAATTGTAAAAGCTGTTGGTTCTCCTTAAATAAATAAATAAATAAATAAATTTGTGAAAGCAGCTTTAGGAAATTCAATAAACTTCACTTACAGCCAGTCTTTATCTAAAGAGGTTTTATATTTATCAGTACCTAGATTACAATTATAGTAATGTCTATGATTTGATTTCAAGCATGATAAATGTCAGTATTCAAACAAACCTTTCAAAAAGATGTCGGAAATAACGGAAGCAGGAAAAGTTGTTTTCACAGTAAATCAAAAGGGTTTTCCGGCGTTATACCACAATGGCTATCGCTACAATAAATCAAAAACAAACAATTCCGACTCAAGTATTTGGAGATGTGCAAGTAGTCGTGGTTTATATCGCTGTAATGTTTCAGTCACGTTAGACAGTACTAACATTATCGTACGCCATTCATCGCCCCACTGTTGTGAGCCTCCCGTTAGTGAAGAAATCTTCGTTTCAATGAATGACTGCAAACAAGAGGTTTGCCGGAGGATGTCACCGGTGCCAAAGATATTGGAGATTTTGAAAAGATACGAAACAAAGGTTGCTCCATAAATATTATACCATCGGTTAAAGAAAAACAAGACGAGATGTACAGGGCAAGGAAAAAGTTTCTGCAGTGTGACAAAATCAATAACGCGACTTTGTATGATGATATAGTAGTCCCTGAGACATTTGCTGAAAACTTTTTATTATGCAATGACTGTCAAGTAGAGGGAGAACCGATTCTGATTTTTTGCAGCAAAGCTTCAAGGAAATTTATAAAAAACTTTGGTACTGACGTATATTTTGGGGATGGCACATTTATGTCATGCCCACAGCCATTTAAGCAGGTTTATACTATACACGTTGACTTGAATTCAAACATAGAAGTGACCAATGTAGTTCCAGTCGTATTTGCTCTGCTCCCTAACAAAACTACGGAGACGTATATCCGTTTATTTCAATTAATGAAGAACAAATTAAAAGTCAACATTGAAGAATTCAAAGCGGACTTTGAACTAGCCGTCATTCTGGCCATTAAAAAAGTATACCCGGAAGTACAGGTTTCAGGATGTTATTACCACATGAATAAGGCTGTCTGGAAAAAGGCGAAAAAACTTAAATTGAACGCATCCAAAGAAAAAAGAAGAATGGTGAGACTGGCAGCAAATTTGCCATTGCTCCCAACAAACAAAATAAGAGAGTGTTGGCAAGCCATATTACAAATTAGTCCGAAAAATAATGATACTAAGAAATTTATAAAATATTTCGAAGCTCAGTGGCTGAATAAATATCCTTTAGAGATGGTTAGCGTGGCGTATAAACGACACAGAACTAACAATGCTGTAGAAGGTTGGAACCAACGGATTAACTCAAGGATCCACAGGAAGCCGGAACAATTTAAGTGTGACTACGAGATTGCCCAAATTTAAAAATTGTATTTCCGGGTATATCCGTAACTGGTTGCTACTACCATTTTTCAAAAGCAATTTGGAAAAGAGCGGCAAAATTACGCATGTCATCAACCACGTCTAAAGGAAACAAGGAAATTACGCTCTGTGCTAACTTACCACTTCTACCACCTCAACACATATTGGAAGTTTGGCAAATCATTAAATCACAATTTGATGAAAGTTCAGATACTTCTGTCCAATTTGCTAGTTACATGGAAAAGCAATGGATTAGTCAGATTCCAGAACTTATCAGTTGTGCAAACGAAGTTCACAGAACAAATAATTGTCTAAAAGGCTGGCACAGGCGACTAAACGCAAGAAGGAAGACCAAGACAGGATTAGTTTCTTTTCTATATCAGTCAAGACGAGAGTCGGGGTGGCAAACCCTGAAGCTGAAACAGTTTTTATTTGAAGGTAACCGCCGAAGAAATATAGACGTTTCCTTCAAGTCGAACTTCTTAAGCAAGCTCTGCAAGATAAAACGGGAAATGATGTACATTTAGAATAATAAAAATACTAGCTTTTTGTATAAGATAACATGAGTTCTACCATGCCCTTTTTTTTAGTAAAACGTGTAGGTACTTATGAACCTACGTACTCGTAATTATTGCGACAGTTGGTGACTGGCTCGCCTCCTGTCACTTGGGGTTTGAATACTTTTGGCGAAAAGCATGCAATGCAAGCAAGTCGATCATTGACAAATTAAAACATTGCCTCTGACTACCCCGTTTGGGAATATAGTCGTGACTAGTGCTGAGATATGTGTATGTAATGTATGTGTACGAAATAACATGAAAATAGACTTCTCAATCGAAATATATTTTCGGCACCCAAGTGAAACGATTATTATTAAAACTTTTTTTTTTCTTGAGATGCTTTGCATTGATTAAAGCAAAAGTAATAATTTACAAAATCTGTATTTTTGTGTAGAAATATTTTAGTCAAAACGCGATTTAGTTAGAAAGCATTTTAAACCTAAAGTATGGTTGACGCAAAGCATTTTAATCTAAACACTGCTTTAGTCCTAATGCTTTTAAGCTTTAATAGGACGTAGCTCAAACAGTTTTAGTCTTAACGCATTTTAGTACAACAGAGATGTGGACGTAGTGACAATTAGGAAAATGGCGTTTTAAACAATGTGCGACTAAGACCATATAGCGATATAGATATATTAAGTTTTAGGCTGGCGTAGAGTTGCCGACCGAGTCGTTGACCTAATGCGTTCGCCAAACTTATTTCAAACTACTGCGGCGAACGAACGTCGTCTTTACATTACTCTGTCCGCCTACTTCGATCACGACGGTTGTAGCTGTCGTTCGCCGAATGCAGCCGACTACCTTATTCTTTACATTGTTGCGGTTGCAACATGCGGCGGACGACTCAATGTACATATAATTGCGGCTATATGCACGTTATTAAGACCGACTTTGGGCACAGTTTATAAGGACAAAACCTGGTTAGAAGTTTTATAGTTACCATATAACCCCAGCTGATATATTTTATTTTGCCACTAGCTGCTCCCGTGCCCACTTCGTAGGGCAATAATCATTTTTCTTTTTGGGTTAAATACCTATACAGTGTGTTACCGGCATGCGGGCATTTATTAAAACTGCCGATAATATGTTACTTTAGCAATTGTTTGCAAGTATTATCAATTAAAATATAGTTAAAATAACTTCACTATAAATTTTCTTAGATACTGTCCATTTTTAATGTAGTGTATGTGCTGCGTGTTCATCGTTATCAGTATCGCTGTTGCTTAGTACAACGCATGTTGTGGTACGGGGGCAAATCATAACAATCAAAGTATCCGTCGACTGTTATTGGGTGAATTGCAAAAAAAATTTACGTGACACAAAGGAATATGTCACATATTTGTTACACAAAAACAACGGAAGTTACACAATGGAAATATAAGGAGGCTTTTATATTTGAGTAAAAATTACGTTATATTTTGAAGCTTAAAAAAAAGGACCGATTTTATTTTTCATTCAGAATTTGGAAATTTTGGATATGGTCTATTTAAAATCAACAATATTAAGTAGTTTTCAGAAAGTTTACTTATCTGAATTTATGTAAGGTTTTCCACCGTCCAGACCGAGGCGCATACTTTTTATTAGAATAAGCCCAAAATTTCCAAATTGCGAAAAAAACATATTTTTATTGTTCCGAGTGTTGCTTTTTTCATGATATCCATTGCTTGGTATGGTTAGGCCAGGCGTTCCTTTAAAAAGCTTTACAGCATTACGTACTTTAAAAGGGAGTTTATTAAAACTACAGTCCACAATTCAAAACAATATATCGCCGGATTCAAGGTAAAACCAATTAACTGCCAAAATTGTACTTTTGAGTTACAGCGTCTTAAAAGTTTGATTTTTTATAATAATTAAACCAATAGAGATAAGTCCAATAGACTTCGGGTTACTGAATTAATATTTTGTCGTTTTATAATAGATTATAAATTAGTGTACAATTAACTAATAGAAGTCAATAAAAAAGACGTTTTTCCGCGCAGGTCCCTCATTTTAGTTGGTTTTACCTTCTTAAATGAAAAAGGTAATAACTTCAAAATAAAGAGTAAGTACAACAGCAAATTGAGAGTAAATAGATTTGCTGGTTTGGTTATAATGTCATGGCTAATAGATACTGATATTAAAAGACGTTTAAGTTTCAGAGTTATTTGCATATAACCAAAATTTTAGTTGATTTTACCTTACTATTCATATGAAGAAAACGGACTAACTCAAACATTTTAGTAAGAAAACGAGGAAAAAATTCAAAGTTGTAGTTTTTAATTGAATATAGGATAAATCGTCAATAACTGGCCACTTTAGAAAGTGTCATTTAGTTACTAGCCATCAAATTTCTTCCTGACGCTGTTAGTAAAGATATTTGAATAGTACTCCGGGTAATAACTCAGGATCTAGGTATTCTAGTTTAATCACAAGAATGTCAGCAAATCTCTTGCTTTAGGTACACATTTTATTACAAAGTGGCCAGTTACCGGAGGGTGGCCAGTAATAGGCGATTTACCCTATTCGTAATATATTTATTCACTGCCAGGTCTTTCATTACCTGTGACGTAGTTTTTTCAAAAGCTCTATTAAAGATGTCCATGACTATAATTGAAGCATTAGTCGATGCGTCGCTAAAATCGTTGCTTGGCATTAGATCAGGAGTAACTTGACCACAGAGTTTTTTTGCAGAAGGAGGTGGAGATTTAAATTATTCGTCTAGGATGGTAAATACTTCAAAATTGTCTTTGATAAAAGAAGAATCAGATACAGGTTCTAACAAATCAGACAAATTGATCAAATCATCCATTAAATTGCATTCTGAGTTTGATTCTTTAACTAAATCATAATTTTCTTCTGTAAATAGCCTCTCCAGATCTATATTTTGTCATTCTTTGTAATATCTGCGAATCATAAAAAATAACGGTACTTGCAAGAAAGTTTTTGTTCTTAAAATAAGACCTAGGTACTTTATAAATTTTATGACACAATAATGGCACCTGCGACATGAAAATACTCCAGCAACACCTCATTAATTATTATTACTGCATAAAATTGGGTTAAGGCGAGTTACAGACATAACATTATATAAAACATACACGCGAGAATGTTACCCTCCTCGACTCGAAACTAGTCATAATCGTAACACATTAAGACACACACATCTGTTGACACCTCATTCACAATCCAGCGTAAGTAATAGCTAAAGTTAGCATTGGTACAAAGAGACAATAGTACATTGTTGCCTAGGCGCGGAAAGTAAGGGTTTTCCTGACGAGGTGGTTAGCAGGCCGAGCAACAGCGAGGCCTGCTAAAATACGAGTCAGGAAATCCTCGTTTCCGCCGAGGCGTACATAATACTTTTCTCAAACATGTGAGGAAATAACACAAATACATTTTTATAAAGCAATTTATGTAATTTAATTCACATTAAAAGTTATGTTGGTCATGTCTGGGCAATTTGTAAATAAAAACTTTATAGTTTTTCCAGGAGCCATTGCAGGCTATTGCTCGGCCAGCTAACCACCTCGTCAGAAAAACCCTTACTTTCCGCGCCTAGGCAACAATGTACTATTGTACATAGGTAGGTACTTAATAAATGAAGTCCCGAATTAAATCCGTGTAGTTTCTGAGAAAATCGTGGACAGACAGATAGACAGACGCAGCGACCGGCGCGGCGGTGGGCGACGTTGGAGGTTAAATCGTGGAAATAGGTATTAAAATAACAAAAACCAGTGTTTGCTGATCTCTTAAGTTTGCATTATTAATGTATGACAAGCGGGGTTACAAGTAGGTATACTGGTCGAGCCAAAAAAACTCTAAAACCATTATAATTCTATGGTACCTACCTGACTGATTGATAATTTTTAAGAGCGTAGATAATCAATCTTTCGTAAAGACGTCAATTGTTAACAAAAGAAAATCGTTACAACCTAAAAGTAGATTTATGATTTAAATTTATTAAAGTAGGTAGGTACTCACTATTTCTAGTCGAGACTTCGGAGGTGGTTCCCCCGTCGCAATACCCATTTTTGTCAATGAACACCTTGGTAAATTTATAACGATAAAACCACTGAGAGCTAAGGATGCGCACCCGTCATGCGTAAGATTAAAACCACTAATGGCAGTTGCAAGTTCTGACAAGTTTGCGCTAATACCAACTACGTGCAGATAGTTGGTTTTTAGTCCTTAGTTTTTGCCCAAACTACAATGTGCTTTATGGAATTTAAAGCTTCTAAACTTATTTAGTGTTTTTTACTTTTTGACAATAAATGGTGGGTATACTAGAGGATAGTCAGGTAAAAAGTGTTATCATCATATAGCTTTAATTAGCAGTAGGTTTGAGGCCAACTGTCTGTAATAATGTTAGTGCTAAAATAAAGTTAACACGGTTACATGTTTTTACCGTGTGAATATTTTATTGAAAGTTCTTGAGAGCATCTTTTTGAAAACGAATTAATTTTAGATATTACTTTTTACCACCAAAAAAATAATCAATGGTGTAGAATTAATACAGATATTCGTTATTTCCTCCTAAAGTGTTGTGAGTACCTTGAGGTTAGTTGGTTATATCACTCAGTATCTCTAAAACGTGACGTCACACCGTTTAATCGGTTTTACTAGTAGAAAGAGAAAAAAAATCTGAATCGATTGGTACACTTAACTCATTTTTACAAAAAATATCATTTAGTTGGTTTTACCTAGAATCCGGCGATATTTAGAAAAATAATCAAATAAAAAAATCTTCTGCAAACATACTTGTAATCACGTAACGTACCTTCTCCTATTTTGAAGTCGGGTAAAAATCCAAAAATCAAGACAAATTTTGTAAGAACCTCCATTTTCTTTGAAGTTGGTAAAAAATGCCAATATGAACGAACCTTAACCTCAAATTCTCTGTGTAACGTTACACAAAGTTACACAAAGGAACCAAAAATCGATGCCGCAGAACGTTATACCTCGTGTAGGAAAAAAATTAAAAGAGAATTTAGAATTGACAAATGCCCGACCAATAGCCAACTAAATTTACCATAAACTGTGTAAAAACAGTAGCAAAAAAAGATAAACTTGCCTGTTTTAAGCACAAGCAAAAAGCTGAATATTTTTTTCCGAAAAACTGGGACACACTTTGTTCACTTCACTGCACGAAAACCAATATGGCTGTCGCCGCGTACCTTTGCGTCAGCATCAGACTAAAGTTGCCAGACCTAATATTATTACGGATGCATTCATAAACACGTTTAAAATGCACTATTATGGCGTTACACAGATGGCGTTACACAAAAACACGAAATCTGTCCCCAAACTTTAAAACGAGATTTAAGTATAGAAATTATGTCTTAATCATCTAAAAACATTTTTTCTAGAATTTTCATTATGTATTTACGCACTCTGAAAAGTTTTTAGTGCCCGGTTAATTCAAAAATTAAAGTTATGAATTTTTGTTTATCGAGTGGTTAAGTGAGGACACATGCAATTTGTATGGGAGAATAAATACGATTTCTTCATTAATGCGATTTTTTAAATACTTTTGTCAATGTTACATAGTATATGTATAAATTGTATTAGAATATAAACGACGGTATAAGAAGAAATATCTAGAATACGTATAACTTCAATAATTTAATTTTTACGATTTTTGAAGTTGAGGTTTTCATCTTTATGAAATGTACACTTTTTTTGCAATTCACCCTATTTACACTTGTCAAATTACTGTGCTTTACATTGCTGGCAATTAAAATTTTGTTAGAAAGTTAACAAAGCCAGAAAAATTGTTTATTCATTAAATTTATGTTATGGTTACGTTACAGGTATACGTTATTTTAACCTACTTTAAAATAAGTCTGGGTGCTGGTAACACACTGTATAGCCTATGACCCTCACAAATAACGTGGCTTTCTATTGGTAAAATAATTTTCAAAATTGGTTCAGTAGATCCAGAGATTACCCCTTACAACGTCACAAACTTTAACTCTTCATAATATTGTATAGAAGTATAGAAGTATAGATGAAAAAATATACTGTATACTGATTAGCCTTAACCTGGTTACAAAGGACATGGCCCGTTTGTGCCCCAACTTGTACACGAATGAGACATATGTGGAAAATCATTTAATATTTATTAATTAGACGTGTGATTAATTAAATCTCTGTAAAAGCAGCGGAAAAAAAGTAAATTAAAAAAAGATATTGTGTGCCGGAAACTACCCACTTAACAGTTTTCAGGACACATACGCGTGCCAGCGTGTCAGTCTTTGATTTGCATAACACTGACATTTACGACAGAAGAAAAACAGATAAAAGGTATACTATAAATACAAAAATAACCATGTTCCGTTGTGATAATTGTGGGCTGGGCGTCCAACGTTTCAGCAGATTTCAAGTGTCCAACCTAGAACCCCACCTGAAAAACATTCTATTCGAATGGTTAGGAGTCCAGGTGGGTACCTAACTGACTCATTGAATCATCAAATCTTATTCAGCTTCCTGATGGTATTCTATGCAGAGCATGCTATTTAGCACTGTCTCAAGCCTACAGGAGCTCGCCCCGTGTATTTGGCCATGCGCACATTTGTGCAGGCTGTGGACGTTCGGTGACAGAAATCAGGAGCCACTTCCTTGATTGCCATTCATCTTTGCTCCAATACTTACCATGGACTAGACCAATACAAGTAAATATACAGTTTACAATGATTATCCTTTACTTTTGTTTGCTTGTTTTTTTATATGACTATTCACTGACCACCAATATGGTGCTGTAGTACGTGTACCCGACTGCTATGCCAGAGGCAATGGGTTTGAGTTTGACACACGTACAGACAGCGTCATTATAATAGCCTTTGTTTTAAGCGGATTCTATAAGGATTACTATTTATTCCAGAATCAGCGCGACACTTATGAAGTGTGCCATAGATGTTGGGTCATGGCCAATCGACGCAACGAGCAAAGAATGGACGTTGATGAACAAGAACAAAGCTATAATATGTCCTGCCAGCTCCTGTTCTTGTTGAAAACGCTCCTCCAGCTCCGCCATTGCCTCCAGTTCACTTCGCCGTTCCTGCCCCAACAACCGCTGTATCAGTCGATATGCCAAATTATAGAAGAGCTGCAAACACCTCACGGCGTTGTACAGTACAAAACTGCAATGACCCTCCCATTGTTTTTATTACCCGAGTTTGTAAAAATTATGTTGATTAAACAACATAATTTTTACATTCCTCGTAGTTCACGGGTATGCAGGCTGCATTTATATGAAAATGATTGGCATGAGTTGCCCAACACAACTGCACAGACATCTAGGTTCACAGTACGCCAAATCGAGGATTTAATACAACTGTTAAAAAAAACGATAAGTTTTGATTTTGAAAATGTAGAAGAAATGCCTGACCACATCTGTCACTATTGGACTGACTAAGACGTTTCTGAATTTTTAGTATTATATGACGAATTATTCTTGCGAGTACGCAAACCAAAAACCAGTCTAGCAGCATATTTAATTAAACTGAGAACTGGGGATAGTGATAGGAGGCTCTCAACTCTATTAGACATTCCACGAGCCACACTGGAATCAAGGATGAAAAAAGTCAAGAGCTTCATTTGAAGAGCACTTTGTGCCAATTCACGTTGGGCTACAGCATGTTTCGCGTAGTACAACCTCTGACAGGAACCTAAGCATCCCAAATGCCTTTTTTGGTTCACCAAACGCTAACGGAAGACCAGCCATAACTATATGCGACGGTACATATATAAATATACAAAAAAGCTCTAACTACCTTTATCAAAAAGCCACCTACAGCTTACATAAATATGACAATTTAATAAAACCGTTTCTGATGGTTTCTTGCGACGGACATATTCTCGATGTTACACGTCCTTATATAGCTACACAAACCGATGCCGAAATAATGACTGATTTATTTAGAAATGAGAATGGGCCAATGAGAACTTTCTTTAGAGAAAACGATGTTTTCATTTTAGATCGAGGATTTAGAGATGCCCTTCCTCTTTTGGAATCTTGTGGTTACCAGGTAAAACAACCAGAATCTTTGATAGCCGGGCAAACTCAATATTCCACCTTGCAAGTGGAGGTGGTAAACGGGCATTTTAAACGTGATTTTAAAATCTTTATGTATTTCAACTTAGCCCATAATAATGTTTTGTATCATTGAATTAACTATTATATCGTGAAAGAATAATTAAAATCGCTTCAGGCGTTAAGAAAATAAAGAGATTGTTGCGAAAAATGTGGGTTACTTTGGTTTCTATTTTCTGACAAAAATAATAGTAAGGACTATAAAACAACAAACGTTTTATTATTGATATTATTGCACGTAACATATATTTTTCCAAACCAATTTGAACAATCCGTTTAGGAGCAGTAGGCCTTGAAAGAGAGATCTTTATTGCAGTTTGAGGTGACAGCGCCTTGCACGTTATGATGTGTTTTGAGGTTATGTTCAAAACTAAGTATCGAATTACTTTAAAACCGCTGCTTTATATGTAAAATGACATATTCCTATTGAAAGTACATAATTTTCACTTTAATTTGAGATATAAATGATTGCTGTACATTCTGGGGCATAGGGCCATAGTAAAACGGGCCATGTCCTTTGGTTTTATGTAACAAATCACCCTTGTAATCGCTAGTAAAATATGAATAAAGTGAATTCCCTGTAAATCTACTAGCTTAACGAAATACATTTAGAAAAAGTTATTGGTTTACTGGTTTCATTTATCGCGTTTGTGTTTGCGTGAAATTATTTCGCTAACCGACAATACTGTACCTATTATATTATATTATTTGTCTTATGTCTTTAGACCGATTGCGCAAATTTCTTTAGTCTCGACCAACACCTTAAGAGACTCTCGCTAGATGGTTGGATCAAGGGCCAGATACAAATGACAAAAAACTGGCAGAATGGCAGTACTCCTTAACACGGCTCGCATTGTGAGGAGGTTCCTCTCTCTGCAGCCCTAACTACCGGTAGCTTGAGCCCTGCCCCGCTGCCGGCGGCACGCGTAGATTAGGTTTTTTTATACTTCATGTTTAGTTTTTGTATTGATATTGTTATTTTACTTTTATATTTGAATATTTATTGTAAAGAACCTAATTCAAAGAAAATTATATAAATATATGGAATAATAATAATAATTATATACATAAATACCTAAAAAATATCTATGACTTAGGAACAAATGTTCGGGCTCATCAGCATCACACAAATATCTGCTCTTACCGGGATTTAAACCCAGGACCGATGGCTTCGTGGGAAATGTCACTACCAACTAGGCCAGCGCGTCGTCGCCGCCGATTATAGCTCTTATTTTCTCGACAGTAATAGCCGCCAAATAGAGTCCCAGAACGTTAAAACTATTTGCAATCTTACGATGACAATCTCAACATTCTCAACAATGAAATTGCCTTGCCAATTCTGAGAATTTAGATATATAATGACTCTATGGTTGTCATTTTACAGGCTGTATTATCCCCGGTTCGGGAACAAAACAATGCGAACACTACTATCAATTTGGAGGCAGGTTGAAGGATAACACGGTGATATAGACATCGGAATCAAATTTCATGGCAATGTATGGTCGGCAGAAAAACAAATACAAACAAATACACTTAGTATTTTAAACCTTTATTTTGTATAAGTAAAAAATAACTAAAAATGTAAATAAATATAAAATCAGGATATTGTGTTGAGTCCATTATCTCAGTCTAACACGGAGTTTGATTGGGCATTTGTCATTAAAGCTAATTTTCAGTTATGAAACTTATGAATTATGAATGTTTCGATAAACTATTATTTGACTTTACAGATTATTTTGCATGACAGTTAAATTGACATTCGTTGGGAAATTTAACATAGTTTTATTTTTCGAATGCGAAATGAGTATTGAGGTTTTATGACGTATTTAGAATATCAACCTCTTTTAGTATATTTACAGTTCACCGCAGTGTATGAGTGTAAAAACAAAAAAAAATTAAACGTTATTATTCAAATATTCAAATGTATTTATTTATTTTACTACCCTTACCGAGTGCCATGAAATTTGAACGTTGATACCGATGTATTGATAGCGATCCGGACGGACCTAGACTAGATGTTACATACTACTCGGATTGATTGATATGATAATTTAAACAAGAATGTACATTTTTAGTTCGCGAAATAATGATATATCATGAATTCTTGCATTAATGAGCTTTGAAAAACATGGTAATTGGCCATTTACAAAATGAAAACGGCCTTCGATTGTTAATTACTATCTAATTTATATTCTATCTGGGAAATGTTGACATCACAACGTGTACATAATACGGAGTGCGCCTGTGTTACTAATATCGATATATGAAGTATGACATTCGCGTTACGTTGTGTGTTTGAAAAGTGGCTCATTAGTAACAAATTTATTAGTATGACGTCCACGTGTAATGAGTACTTTCATGGTCACCGGCTTCCACCAATTAGTGCATGATCAAAATAATGGTTGCACATTCGGACAATAATTTGGTAGGTACACTCGGGAAATTAAATTTGGGACCTTAGGTCCAAGGTCAATCTGACATCCTACAACAATAAGGTTGAGTTTCCTACAAGTTTCAAATGATTTGACATCTCTAATGACATTGACGACTTCAAGCCAATTTTTTTTAAATGGGTCACAAATTAACGTCCGTGACCGTACATCAGAGATATTAGGTCCGGAGTAATATTTCAATTTTGCGAACTACTATCAAATTGTTTAACAGAGTATTGTCCGTGAACTGAACGCCGCCCTTGAAACGCGGAGCACGAACACTTTATTTGCACAGGCTATTAAATGCAACAATTAGTGACCCTCTTCCCCGCGCCCTTTCATTCGAGGGTATTTAATTAAACGAGAATATTTATTGATTTCTTTTAGTTCTAGTTCTGGATTTCTTCAAGCAGAGAGGCCGATTAGCGAGGTTTGTATTGGTTTTATGTCTGCGTAACCTTAGTTAAAGATGTTATAATTAAGGGTACATACATACATACATTAAATCACGCCTGTTTCCCAGAGGGGTAGGCAGAGACCACTTCTTTCCACTTGCTATGATCTTGACAAATTTCTTTCGCTTCTTCCACATTCATACATCAAGTCATGCACGCACGTTGGTTTCGGGTACTTAAGATTCGGCCCTTTTCCAGTATTCCTCCGATTTGACTCGAAAAAGCGGGGGGGCCTAGGGCGGCCCCTTCCGACCCGTCCACTCACTTTCGATCTGTATATCTTTCGTCAATCTTCTTTCAATCAATCAACCAATCAATCAATCTTTTGTCAATTAAGGGTGAAGTGAGACCAGCGTATTTTTTTGAGTTGTATGTCGCGTTAAATAAGTCCAGCCGATTTGTAGCAGAAATTACGCGACTAACAAGTCACAAAATTACTCTCGTCTGGCTTCGCCCTAACGGTGTATACTTTTAGTGACTCGGTGAGTAGGGACCTATCGATGTCGCCATTTCATATGAACGTCAATCGTCTGCTTTTGGCTTCATAGTCGCCGTGTCAAGATTATAATTTTACGCACCAAATTCATAACAAATCGCTTCTGGTCGTATCGAAATTCGCAATGTTGTTGTTATTTCAAATTAGATGATGATAAAAACAAAATTGTAGGTTTTTGACTACACTGGGTAGGTTAGTACTTAACTTAAACGGCCTTAGGTAAACTCAGAAAGAAGTACCAGTAAGTATCAGAAAGCCCGAAGATATGTGTGTGTGTGTGTGTGTGTGTGTGTGTCTCTGTCTGTCTGTCTGTCTGTCTGTCTGTGGCACCGTAGCTCATAAACGGGTGAACCGATTTAGATGCGTTTTTTTTATTTAAAAGCAGGTTTTTTAGCAGTGGTTTTAAGCAAGATTTCATGAAAATTGGTTAGGCCGTTTAAGAGACATAACGACACCTCCTAAGTACACTGATGCAAGTGCAAAATCACGATTTCACAGGAGAGCTGTGCAGAGGTAAATATATGCATAACTTTTTTTCCTTTAAAGATAATGTAATGAAATTTTAGATTTATCTTAATTAAAGTACTACGTTTTTTTCTACATATTTAGAATTTAAAAAACTATAGCGGTTTTTGAGAAAAGCGCAGATAAACTAGTATACGCGTATTACATGTGTTTCAATTTATAGTATACTGAGCTAACTACCACTAGATCCAGTATACACTGTTTGTGGCTATCATTACAATTCAGCTTCTATTTATTATTTTTATAGGTAATTAAGTGATTATGGGTGGTATCATTTATAAATAAAGATATTGCTTTGCTCTGTTACCCCTTATTATTATTATTTGGGCATAATAATCACTAGTACCAGTATACAATAAAAGTCATGTCACTTAAACCAGTACACTTTTGTAATATTGTCATGTTCTTTATATTAAAATAATAAGGGTTGACTTTTAAAAATATGACTAAACCCGTGTTCTTAAAATCAAAAGATAGTAACTTGCCAAATAACGGTGTTATTTTGGTAAAAACTTACTTACATTTTTATAACAGCCATAATTATTTTATGTTCCTAATGGAAACTTTCATAACAAACGCTTTTACCTCTTCAATTAATTAGTAGTAATGGAAATTTAGAAACTTAATTGAATTATCTTAAAGTAACGTTTTTAATCATTTTGCTATTTATCATTCGAACACCTTTACTAACCCAAATAATAAGATATTGTTTTTAAAGCAATCTTATTTGAGATAACTTCTTACTTAGTATCTTACAAGATTAAGGGCCTGTTTCACAATCGACAAGTAAATTTATCTGTCACATAAAGTTGTCTCTCTCCTTGTCTATTTTCAAGTGTACGACAAAGAAAGGGCTAAACTTATCCGTCAAATATCCTTTACTTGTTGATTGTGAAACAGGCGGTCAGTCTTTATTCATTTTCATAATTGGGATACACCAGAAAGATAACTGTCTGCTTTTACATTTTTACTCGATAGTATAGCCTTTTATAAGGATTTCATTTGAAGCTTTTCATGATTAAGAGTGTTTTTGTGGTTTAAAATAAATTATTTCATAAAATTAACCTCATCTGCTTACTGTGCAAAAATGGCGGAGTAATTTAGAAAGACGTTTATTTTTAAATTATTTGTGTTTTCTTTTTAAAACACGACTATTCAAACATTATGTAAAGAAACAATCGCAACACAATTTATTAATAGTTTCAGAGAATTATTAGTATTCTGCCATTGCTTATTAAGTACCTAAATTCAAATAAATACAGCGGCTCCTGCATAACTTCTTTCTAGAGCAGATTTACTGAACACAATCACATCTACAATACTTTATAACGAGCAATTATTGTATAAGTATATAATATAACCTTAATCTCGGAAACGGCTCCAAAGATTTTCATGAAATTTTGTATGCAGGGAGTTTCGGGAGCAATAATTCGATCTAGCTAGGTTTCATCTTTAGAAAACCCCCATAAAAAACCGGTCATTAATTATTATTCATCATTAGTTATTATAGAACTGTTATAACCATAGCAACGCTCATAATAGAATTGTTTTTCCGCTTCAGTTACGCTATTGGTGGTATTCTGATACCATTAACGATATCAATATTAGCGGTACGGTACGAGAGTAGAAAAAGAATATGGATAAGAGATTCCATACCTCTAATCATTCGTTTCTATAATAAATGTTGGTGCCGATGCCGTCGTATTGAACCTCTTGGAAAAACTCATCACATAAATTAATTACATTTATCACACACAACTTAAAAGAGAAATGGCTTTAATAATATACTAATTTAATCATAAGAATTAATAGTCAATTTGTAAAAAACTTTTTTTTTATGACAACAGCTGTCTTCGAACGTAGGTGTCAGCTAGGTATCTAAATTGTAGTAATGAGGTAAAATATTGGAATCTGCCGGTAACCATCGGGGAGGGAAGATGTCCGGCTTTTACTTTTGATTTATTCTGTTTACTGTTAACTCAACTCACTTGACACTGGCAAAATCACTGCAGAATACCGCGGTGGACCGCCATTGATAAAAAAGAAAAAAAGTACCTAAGTTAAACATTGGATGATTGATATAGCGCCATTCGGACCGCATTTAGGCGTCAAATGAAGGTCATTTCTTTATAACTATATAATTAATTCACTGCAACATGTATTTTCAATTTAATGGCAGAGATTAGTTTGAGGAACCTATTCCTCGAAAAGGTTTTGAAATTTTCATACATTGTTAAAATGGGCGTACCCCAATTATGATTCTAACACGTTTATTAACGTATATCGCGTCGACACAGAAGCGAGTATACTGAGCCAACGTCTGCTAGCATTAATGGTTTACGAGCATACTGAGCCAACTGTCAGTTGTACCGCTCACACTCAGCCCCTCCACGGAATCGGTCCCGCGTACTGAGGTGCAAGCGACTTGACTCAGTTTACAACCTACCGATTTACAAAAAAGTGTTACTTGCATTTGTATACGTCACTTTATTTCAGAAAGTAGCAGGAATTTCCGCATGAAATTTTTGTGGGAGGTAAATATAAGTATTATAGGCATAAAAATGCAAAAAAACGAAAATCGCAAAAAGGTCACTTGCACCAGTATACTTAGGAGGTGTCGATAAGGTCTTAAAGTATGTGGCGCCGTTAAATCGGGGGTTTTTAACCCCCTAAAACCTCTTTATCTCAAACACGGCTGAACCAATTTTGATAAAACATGTCTAAGAACCACCACCAAAAAACATGCTTTCAAAAAAAAAAACCGCATCCAAATCGGCTCCCCGTTTTAGAGCTACAGTGCCACAGACAGACAGACAGACAGACACACACACACACACACACACACACACACACACACACACACACACACACACACACACGTCAAACTTATAATACCCCTCTTTTTTGCGTCGGGGGTTAAAAACAATGAATGCTATAAAGGTTTGTAGGAATCCCTTACTTAAAAAATAATTATGTTTTTTAATTAAATATAGCCTAATTTTTGGTGACAACCCCCCCACACCCCCTCTATTCCCACGTGAACTGTTTAATTTTCCGGGATAAAAAGTAGGCTATGTACTGTAATATCGTACCTCTGCAATACTCCCTCTTTCCCAGATGTACCATTGATTAGTACCATTAATGGTACTACTGGGAACTTTTGTCCCACTAGTACCATTAATGGTACTACTGTGAATATTTGACACTTCCCAGTAGTACCATCATCTACTGTAGTCAGCATTGTAATGCTGGCAAGGTGCCCAAAATTTACCAGGATTTGTTTAATAAGTTCCGAAAATCAAAAAACTATTAGCCTTTTTATTTTTATTACGATTGTAGAATTAGGAGTTACAGGATCTTCTCGCTGTATGCCCATTTCGTTTCGTATACACGTTGCTGCATTTCATATGTGTGTGTTTATTTCATTCAGGATCAATCACAACTGGTTAAATGTAATGCACACTCCAGTAAATGTTTCCCAAATGAAAACAAAAACACGATGTCTAAAGTAATAAGCGATAGCATAGAAAAAGCTAGTACAAGTGTAGAAGAAACAGTACCTAACATATACAAAAAGACTGTAGCGTCCCTACGGGATAGAGGTCTCGACCTGGTTCAGAAGCTGCCATCCTTTGACGCAGTAAAAAGTAGAATGTACAGGCAAAGGAATAAATTTGCTAATGTAAAAAAAATGGCATATACAGATGTGGCAGAAGTAGAAGTCCCATCACAGTATGAAGATTTACTTCTTGCTGACTATAATAATAATCAAGAACGAATTTTAATTTTCGCTTCCTCTGAATCTAGAAAGATAATGAAAGTTGGCAAAGTGTTTTTATGTGACTATGTACAGCTGTATGTCATCTTTTGTGATTTAGGCAGCACACATAACAAAAACAATGTTATTCCGGTTACATATGTACTACTAAAAAATAAAGCAATGATTACGTATGAGACTATGCATAACCTTATTAAATCACAGATCCCTGAATGGGAGCCGGAAAAATTTATAACTGATTTTGAGCAGTCGGCAAACAGAGCAATAAAAACCGTGTTTCCTGATATACAGCATCACGGTTGTTATTACCATTTTCAGAACAAACTTTGGAGGAAAGCCAAGAAACTAAGTTTACCAAAAAACAAATACTTGCGGAAAATAATTAATCTCTGTGCTGTACTAGGTACCTCTTTTGCCTGAGCAAAATATAATAGAAGGGTTTAAATATATAGAAAATGAAGTTATAGTCACTCACAAAAACTTGGGTCAGTTCTTACTTTATTTTAAAAGATTTTGGTTGCCGAAGAAAACTCTTTGGTGCTGTTTTGGAGAACGGCATCGCACGACAAATACGTGTGAGGGGTGCACAGTACAACAAATGTTTTAAAAGGAAACCCACGACCATTAGTCATTTTTTGAAGATAATAAAGGAGGACGCTACTTATAACGCTACTAACGCTTTAACAAAACAACCTTACAGGAAACGTTCAAAAGTTGTCACCGAACGAAATGAATACATTCAGCATGTACAAATGGAACTTGTGAACGGTGATATAAATATTTCACTGTTCTTGGAAAAACTGCGTTAAGCAGGTTACTATTATTTGGGGCGGTTACTATTATGGGTACTAAAAGTTGACTAAAATAGCAAGATTCAGCAAGACATGTTGGCGTATGATTACCTACTACATCTGTGCATAATCTGTTTGGATGTTGGTTTGCATAAATTAAAATACTTTTAATTTATTTATGAAGGTTTTTAATTTTTATTTTGCACTTAGGCTACACTCAGGAATTACGTTTTCATAAACAATTATAAACTTAGTAAAGACAAAAACGCGGGCTAGTTGCTAGGTTTTCTATAAAAGTACCTATCCATAGTAAAGAGTAAGTAATTCTATTTGTGTAAGAATGTTACTAGAAATTTCATAATAAATTAATATGGCATTCATAAAAAAAAACTTGTAGCCAAAGAGAACCGTTTTTCCCCTTATCTACTTTCATTTTGTATCAAGATTTGTATAAACTAGCAAGCTCTTTAATTATAAGCCATTGTTATGAACAGCGAATAATAAGCTTTTTATCTTTCAGATGCAAAAACTACTAACAACAACCAAAAATATTTGTAGGTATACAAGACTGAGTAGCTACAGTGTGGCAAGATATTGAAAATTGTATGTTTGAAGTTTGAACATTATTCATTTGAATTTTAACATTCCTGTGAAATTTGGAACACATGCCAACAGTCATCACATAAGTAATGCAGTTATGCTATGAATATGTTGATAATGAAAATGAAGTGGCAACATGACCACCATTGTGCTAAATGGAGTTTAGTGTGTGTAGGTGAGTATGTTTGATATTTTTTATGTATATTAGTATGTATTTCTCTTTACAAGTTAGTTTATAATTGTCTAGTACCCATAGTACAAGCCTGGGATTGCAGTCTTGAAGTCATAGCCTTGAGAATTCAAATGTTTATGGGTCTCAGATCATAAGGTGGCCTGTGAGATTGTCTATTTCTCCCTGATATAAAAAAGGACAAAAGGACAATTTGTGTGAGATTATCCCTTAATATTTTTTAGTATGAAACTTATAATTTTAGCACTTAAGTTTTTAATTATTCTAGTAATAATTTATTTATTACTATACTTTTAAAAAGAGCTACAGTGCCATAGCACATAGTTGGTATTGAAAATATGTTTTTGTTATCAACTCACGGGCCACCTGGTATATAAATAACATATCATTAGGTACTTATCCTACTAATAATATTATGAATGTGAAAGTTTGTGTGTGTTTGTTACTCCTTCACGCTGCAATGGCTGAACGGATTTGGATTTAATTTGGAATGGAAATAACTTATACCCTGGATTAACACAGGGCTATTCACAGTTGTCGACACCCCTTTGTCCACACTGTGGACAAGTTTTTAGTTAGTTTTTATTTATGTACTTTAGTAGATATTAAACTAACACAGTTCAGTCAAATTAATTAGTGTGAAATGTCCACATAATTTCGAGGGTGTGAAGTACTGGGATTTTTTTTCCCAGTGTAGACAATAGGGTTGTGGACAACTGGGAATAGCCCTTAACACATAGGCTACATTTCATCCCAGAAAATTAAAAGTTCCCGAGGGAATGACGTAAATCGATATCTACGCGGACGAAGTCGCGGGCAGAAGCTAGTATCGACATAATCATAGCACGAAAGTTGAAGAATACTATTTTTGTGACAAAAGTTAATCTTTAGGAAATTTGTATAATTCAACTTATATTTGACTTTTTACAGAGTTCATATCCAGATCCAACTTGCCAAAGCTAGTGTAGGTAGCGGGGCACCCTTGCTGGCCTCACCTTAAGCTGGACTCCAAGCCTGAGCAAGTCTGCGTGTCAGCACACGTAAAGAGCTACATCCTGGCCAAATTTCTCTGAACCAAAATCTGACGCATCCAACATGCGTATTTTGAGCACCGGTGTTGATGTGACGCATAAGATACGTCGCTAAATTTACGGTGCGTCATCATATTTTGAGCACCGGTTCGGTCCGTTATGTGATATAAGTAGATACAACAATGAAATCACCAGAAAGCGACGCTGATAACACGGTTAGCCTAGTTGATCCTCTGCCTACAAAGCTAGCAGCCCCGGATTCGATCCTCGTTGGGGCAAATATTTGTAATGAATTGATTTTCAAGTTAAGTAATCTGGAAACAAGGACAGTTATATGTAGGCACTCCTATTAACATCCTTGTTTGGAATTTTAGACGGCCTATAGTTATGTATAATTATAGTTCTGTATACTTAAGTCTTTGTAATAGTTTGGTAACAAAATCACTGCCAAATTGAATATAAAAACAAATCATGGAACTATTTAATGTATTGACTCCATTTGTTCATTTGGTCGATTCTCTAAAGCTGCCACAAATGGATTGAATGGGTGAAATAAACCTAGGTACATGTGTGTTTAGTTCAAATAGGTACTTATTGGGATTGATGTTTAAACTGCATTTAAGAAGACAGGACTTATACAATCAGCAATCACATGTGTTTCCATTTATGGCAGCTCTTGTAAATAGATATGTACCTATGTTACTTACCCAGACATTGTTCATTCTAGTTATTGCACATAAGAAATAAAAAGGAAGAAATTAAATCCATATTCAATAATTTAAGTCTTTTATTTCGTAAGAAACACCATTAACTCACTTAAGTATTACATTTGTTGCCATGCAAATGTTATTGGTTTTCATGACAACTTCATGAGTTAAAGCTTTAATTAGATTTTAACAAAATGTTATTCAAAATAATAACTAAGAGCAGTTTTTCAGGTAAGTATATCATAATTGATTCCAACAATGTTGAAACACTCCCCATGCAAATCATTGTCATTCTCCCTGCTTGATGCGGCTCCCAAAATGAGCCTCATTATAGTCATTATCCATGGCCCCTGAGTACTCTGGATTGCCTGTAATGTAAAAAAAACTCAATCAAACTCAGTAGGTAACTTTTCGAAGCAAAGGTGGATGGAACTTTTATGAACTTGGTTTGTAGTAGATAGTATCTTACTTCTCACTTATATTATATAAATGTGAAAATTTGGATGTTAGTTACTCATTCACGCCAGAACGACTAAACTAATCTTGAAACTTTATTTATTTTTATATTAGACGGACATGGCTTTGAATAAACTTATTTAGGTAGGTATACAGTATTTTCTAAACAACAATCTGACTAAATAACACTATAACAAACAAGAGAGTCCAAAATTTGGATATACCTAGTGGAAAAATAAAAGAGTACCTACCTAAGTAACATTTTTAAAATCAATGACCTCCTGCAGTAGCTTGAACCTAGTTTAGAAAGTGCAACTAGAACAGCAGATTCAAACTTGTGTAAATGGAATAGCACAACAATCAGGTTTATCATAACTTTAAAATTCTATGGGTTATTACCTACCAAGATATAAAGCACATCATATAAGAGAATAATTAATGGGAATGTGGGACCTCATAATACTTATAAGTATGCATTTATAATAAATGGTTTCTAGGAGGCCCTAACCTTAATTAAGTAGGTATGTCATAATAAATTTTCATTTCATGACGTCACCATAACATTCATCACCATATATCAAGGGAAACAGTGCGCTTACAGAGAAAGTATTCAGTGTTGAAAGAAGATATACCTAGGTACCTACCTCTCACTGATGCTTAGCAAATTAACAATCGACTTTGTTTGCGGTCACAACATCCATGTCTTAGTTGGTTGAGTGCTTGCATTACTAGTTACCTAGGTGCTGCATGACAACCATTTTCCGTTGGTCATATCCCTGGCCACACCCCATGTCAAATACACGGAACCTGCAAAAATAACCATTTATTAAATACTAGCGACCCGCCCTCGCTTCGCTTCGGTTTATTTGAGTTTTCTATAACACACGTAGATAAAACAAAATTTATTATACATAAAAACCTTCCTCTTGAATCACTCTATCTATTAAAAAAAACCGCATCAAAATCTGTTGCGTAGTTTTAAAGATCTAAGCATACATAGGGACAGACAGCGGGAAGCGACTTTGTTTTATACTATGTAGTGAAGTAGCTACATGTTTATTTAGGTTGTTATTCTTGTGAGTAGGTAGGTAGTCAGGTGCTTACCGTAATTCACATCATCCTTACCTTTACTTCGAATAGAACTACCCTTTGTACTCTTGCAGCCAGGGTACCTGAGTCCAAAGTTGTTTTACTGTTACATTATTGTAGCAGAGTAATTCATGTGTAGGAAATCTTTCTCACAAGAAAGCTTCGGCACTTCTAATATTTATGGTCTTGATTCGGACGACCACGACGATTCGGATACTTTAATTAAACACTTTTCATTGTTTGCAGCTCACAATAGTCACAAAGAATACATCATTTGGTAAATAACAATTCAAAAACTTGATTTATCACCGCTTGAATAATAACAACTCACGCACAGCTGATTCAAAAATCGCCATTTTGATTATTCTCTTGAGCGCCGAGCGCTTTTCTGCAAGTCTTTGGCGAGAGAATAGTTTTCTACATTTTACTGTAGAATACAGAACAGAATGCACGTCAAAAGTGCCACTTGACTAGCCGTTTGTACGGATTTTGTCATTGTGACAGCTCTGAGCGTTTTTCTGTTCGTTTCAAAATATTTACGAAAAACTAAAAGTGTAATGTTGGCTAGGTACTTTTCTATTCTCTTCGATAAACCACGTGATCAATTTGTGATCCCATACATTTCAAGACGATAGAACAGAAAAACGACAACGGCGTGTGCATCTTGTCTGGACCCCCTGGTGAGACGCGACTAAGCGCCGCGCCGCGCGGTTAGCGCCTAGCGGGGAGGCCCTCACTAGGGAGTACAGCGTGAAGCGCGTACGCGCACATTAAGCGGTTTTTGCTGTATCGGATTCTACCGGCCAAAGCAAAAAATATGCAAACAAAACACATTATAATATGTTTTTGTTGTTTATGCTGATTAATATTTTTGACTTTTGAGTAATTAGGAAGTGGAAAAACATATTATCGATTGGTTTGAATGTTTTTGTAGATGGCAAAATAAACGTTATATATCTTATGTTTAGCACCAAAAAACAACTACTTACACATGTTTAGTATCTTATTAGACTAACTAAATTGTATTTTATTTAAACATGAAACCTGCTAAAACCACTTTAATGAGGACAAAATGTTTTTCTTCTTAAAAATTTAAAAATATCGATTATAACAACCATTTAGTAGCTTTTGCTTGTTCAATATTAAAAAAATCGCCGTTAAACTACTTTAAGCTAGAGGCTATCTCAGGAACGGAGCATGGTATTAAAAAACGGGTTTTACCAACACGTAGATATTGGAAAGTACTTTCTAACGATGTTCGTAACTTGATTTTGCCTAAAAGGTTCTTTAAGCGGTTCTACAAGTAAGGGGACGATATTTCGAAATATCAATACAGAGTTTTAATTTAATTTTCCGGACTTATTTCAATTAAGTAAGTAAACCCGGTTGCAACACTTGTATCGTGTACAACGGTAGGTACTAATGGGACAAAAATTCCCAGTAGTACCATTAATGGTACTAGTGGGACAAAAAATCCCAGTAGTACCACAAGTAAACCCGGTTGCAAAACTTGTATCGCGTACAATGGTACTAGTGGGATAAAAATTCCCAGTAGTACCATTAATGGTACTAATCAATGGTTCCTGCTGCAGCTGTAGCTGGGAAAGAGTGGCAATACTTGGTTCCGTGTCCCGTTACTCTCGATTATTATTTATTTACTTATTGCGCTTTTCGGTATATCTTGCGGGCGTGACTCACATTTTGGTTATTTGTGTTCCTGTGATTAGATGTTTACGTTACTTATTACTAGACGCGGACGCCTCAACTTGATTTTTCGGTCAACCGGGGCAATTGCGACATGATTCTTTTGAATGCGTTTTTATTTAATTATTGCTCATTAAGTTACGAGTATTAATAAATTACCTCGAAACTTTTGCCATACTATGGAAAAATTTATAACATTTTTTATTCACATTACTAAATATTAAAATTTGATTGATTTCCGAACAAAATTTTTAAATTTCTGAAATTCGAGAAATCATGACGAAATTTATGTCAGTGGGGTAAATGCGTTTTTGTTAATAACATCTCAATCAGATAGGTTAATATTAACGTTATTTAATTTTAATATGTTAAATGAGTAGTACCGATTTCTATCGTGTACTAGACATAAAAATATGATATTTGGTTTGTCAATAACATCTCTTAAACTAAAGGCTGGGGAAATTGCGTTATTTTTATTGAATTTAAGAGTAGGTAACGCATTTACCCCGTTAAAGAATGCAGAGGTCGGCAACTTAGGGTAAACCATGTGCTACTTTTTCCTCATTTACAATATCTATTACAGTGGGCCGTCCTCGAGACTCCTTTACAGTACCTCTTCTTAATTTGATTCTGTCCACAAGTGTGGTACGAGGTAGGTATATTATACTTTTTTCAAGCTTTGTAGACGTTTAAGACACCACATTTAATTTCTGCTAAAGCTTTTCTTAAAGTGTCTTCGTCATATTTCAGACAAGTTTTTCTTTTATATGTACGTGCCATATCGAAACGTGGACTGAAAAAAAAAACAATAGTTCAGCAACTTTCCCGTTGACATTTTACTTAAAGTAATAGTTATATTCCTAGAAGTACCAGTTTAAAATACAATAGGGTACCTATTTGACAACAGTGAAAATAAATTGTATTTTCATTAAAAACAGATTTTTCATTTGTATTTGCTATTTTCAGATTTTTAAATTCATAAAAACCAACAATCTTCTTCTTAGCGTGTCGACGGCATGTCATATATGAGCTGACCAATATTCCGCCACGCGAACGGCATTGCTAGTGGCGTCATACAGCTCCTGCCGCGTGCAGGTGTCGGGGCACGCGGGGCAGTGCAGAAGATGCGTCATGGACTGTGGTGAGGCGCCGCAGCTGCAGCGGTCGTCGGCGGAGTAGCCCCACTTTACCAAGTTTTCTCGGCATCTACCGACCTGAGCGCGCAGTCTGTTGAGCGACTTCCACGTGCGCCACGGTAATGAATGACCCGGAGGAAGTCTCTCCACAGGCGGAACAAAGGTCGACAGAGAATGTTCCTCCTCCCACAGGCGGGAACGGGCAATTGGGGCGTTGATGACGGGAGATACACAGCCGAGGAAGCTTTTGCGGCTTTTTAACCGACTCGCTGCGGCTTGACGTCCATACAGAGGGTGACGCGCATCCTGCTCCTGGCGGCACTTCTCAACAGCAGCAGCCACGTTCCTTCGCACCACCGGTGGCGCAATGCCGGCCAGCGGATATAGCATCTGGGTCGGAGTCGGCTTGAGGCAGCCTGTGATGATCCGACATGTTTCGTTAAGTGCTACATCCACTAACTTTGCATGAGCCGAGCGGCTCCAAACTGGGCATGCAAACTCGCCTGAAGAGTAGCACAGAGCGAGGCCCGTCGTACGCAGAACTTCAGGTGAAGCTCCCCATAGTGAGGTTGTGAGGCGTCGCAGCAGGTTATTGCGGGCGAAGACTTTCTGCTTAGTATTCACGCAGTGCTTTCGGTAGGTCAGTGAACGGTCCAAGGTAATGCCAAGGTATTTGGGATGACTATTGTGAATAATGGGAATACCTCGCCATAAGATGTTCAGTTTACGCTCAGCTATACTGTTACGAAGATGAAAAGAGCATGATTCCGTCTTAGAAGGGTTGGGCCTCAATGCGTTCTCCCTGTAATAGCAGTCCAACTCTTCCAGACATATGGACAGACGTTCTTCCACCTCTTCAAACGTCTTGGCTTGTGCAGCCAAAGCCAGATCGTTTGCGTAAATAAAATGGTTGGTATTGAGGGTCTGAGGTTGGTCGTCTGTATAGATGTTAAATAGCATCGGGGCCAAGACACTGCCCTGTGGAAGGCCGTTCTTCGGAGCCCGCCATCTGCTTTTTCCTGATGGTATATGCACCTGAAACCTTCTGTTGTGAAGTAACTCGCTAAGGATGCTTACGAACTTCTTGTCTCCAGTAATTACTCCCACCTTCCAAAGTAGTCTCCCAAGGTTGACCGTGTCATAAGCCACCGACAGATCCACAAACACGACACCCGTCACGTTGCCAGTTTCAAACCCATTCTCTATGTGCTGAGTGAGATTTAGGACTTGGCTGCAACAGGATTTACCGGGCCTGAAACCGGCTTGCTCTGGGATCAGTTTAGGATCGACTAGGGTTGTAAGGCGGTTCAGAATCATTCTTTCAAACAGTTTAAACGAATGACATAGTAGGGAGATTGGACGAAAGTGCTTGGGGGTATCGGGACTTTTCCCAGGTTTCAGTAATGCAATCACTTTTGATCTTCTCCACAACCGAGGTATTTTAGAAGACTCCATGCAGTGGTTGAAGAGCGAAAGGAGCCAGGAGACTGCCACGGGGCCCAGGTGTTTGATTTGCTCAACCGATATGTTGTCCACGCCCGGGGACTTCCCGTTTTTAAGACTTTTAATTGCAAGCATTATATCAGTGATGGTAAATGATTTGCTTATGGCATCGCTACTTTGTTGTTTGGTAGCCGGTCTAGGGGTTCGTTTGGGGCGGCTATCGGGTTTGCCATTCTTTAAAAGTTGTTGGGCAATCTGATTTGCTGTAACTTGGCTCATTTGTGCTGGTGAAGGAGGTTCTCCTGTTAGTTTCCTCATGGTGGACCACGCTTTTTTACTGTTGTGAGTCAGGTTTAGGCTTTCCACCGTATTAATCCACTTATTTCGCCTGCTTGTGGACAGCTGTGACATCAGTTCCTCGCCCGCTTGGATGGTGTCCTCCGAGAACGGGTCACTTTTGTACAGAGCTTCGTACATGCAAAGCAGTACAGAAGACTGGGTATCAAGACCAGGTATATATGAGGTGCGGCATCCCCTAGGAATACACTTACGGGCAACGGTTTGAACTATGTTCGCAAATACATCGTAGTTTTTTGGAACGGGCTGAACGTCTCTGAGTGCTTCGTCCACACTCTCCTTGAAGCCGGTCCAATCCGCTTTGTTGTAGTTAAATCGTCTCTTAAAAGGTGTATCAAGCAGTTTTACTACCGCCCAGACCTGGCACATTATTGGTCTGTGTTGGGATTTCGGTATCGGATGACAAACAGATTTAGCACACTGTGACATTACTGATGTGCTTGCAAATATCAGGTCCGGGTTGTAGCCACGCTTCCATCGGCCACTGTTGAACGAAGCCGGTAATTTGGCACTGTGTATAAGGCTGAGGTCATGGGAGTCTGCCCACTCTTCGACTGCCATTCCATCCGCATTGGAATCTCGATATCCCCAGTTCTCGCTGTGGCTGTTAAAATCCCCAAGTACGATTTTCGCAGGGTGACAATCAAAGTTGACCGTTTTGCAGAACTGGAACGGCTTTCCTGGGGGTTTGTACACCGACGAAACAGAGCAGTTGCCAGTATCGACCGTCAGGAGTTCAATATTATCTCGAGTAGAGACCGAAGCTGAGACAATACAGATGTTTTGCCTCGTGAAAATAGCGCTCCCATATTTGGGATGGGGGGACTCAGCCACTAACTTCATTCCGGTGATGTATGGTCTAGTCTGACCTAAGTCGCGATGGGTTTCCTGCACACATAAGATGTCGCAATGTGTTTCCTTACATAAGCCGGCGAGGATGTCTGACTTGGTGGCGGAGAAACCCTCAATGTTGATAGAAATTACGGTCAGAGCCGGTTCCGACAGTTTATTTGGCCCTGAAAAGGGCCGATTGGGTGGCCCTGAAGAGGGCCTTTTCGATGGCCCTAAGAAGGACCGTTTGGGCGGCCCTGAAAAGGGCCGTTGACACGCCATCGTGGTGAAAGGATTTGCCAGGCTGGGATCTGGATCCACAGCCTGCCCAGGGTGCGCCGGACGCATTATCGCAGAGATATCACTCAAATTTATGCGCCGCTCGGGGAGGCTCCTTTCATGCACCCCGATTTCATGAAAACCAACAATAAGGACGTTGTTTGATTGTGACGTCACAAGTCAGTAATCCCTATAAATTCCATAGTAACGGAGCGTTTTTGATGTTTCATAAAAAGAAACTGATTTGACTTTAGTCAAATACCATATTTATAACTTTATGTCTTTAGAATTCGTTTAAAAAACAAATAATACAAAAAATGTTTACAACCACTGATTTCGGGGTAATAGCGTCACATCAGACGCAATAACCCTACTCTGTGGTACGCATTTACACCAAAAATAAAAAATAACCTTACTTTTTTCATTGTTAAATTCTGGCAAAAATAAACTATTTAAAAACAAAATAAACAATACAATAGATTGATCAATTCAAAAACTTAATACTCACCATTAAAACACATCGAAAGAGAAGGCGTTTTCGATGATTTTCTCGGATTTGGCAGACCCCCTGTCACATGTGCGAGACCCACAAACAAGTGACAAAAACAAGATGGCGATATTCAACGAAAAATACGTAGATAGAGGCGACATCTATTGATTAGTTGTGGGCAATAGTACTAAACTACTCTATGAGAGGGCAGCACCGCTTAAAACATTTCGTATTTCGTTTTATTCTTTGAAAGATGCATTTACCCCATTCACGCAATTGCCCCGGTTGACCTTACAACCAGTTTGAGCCGATAGCCACAAACGCGCTCAGTGTGCCGACGGCTTCGGCAGCTCGACGCGTTGGAAAGAAAAGAGCTACGTCTAAATACGCCGTCATATGTACTGAGGTATGTACTATAAAAACTGCTCAGGAAAATCAAATCAAAGTCAAGTAGTGACTTTTTACATGTAATGTATTTTTCATCACACTTCTTGGCCGAAATGCCCCATATAAAATCCTCGGGCTTTCTTTTTGTCATGAAACCCAAGGTCGGCAAGTATTTTTTTTTAATTTATAGCACAGCACACTGATCATGCAAGTTCAAGCAAGGAGATTAATCGCATTTGAAAAATTGTCTTATAATGTTATCTAAACAGGAATTTCATTGCAATCTCGCTACATGTTACCTACTTAAATACTCAACTAATGTTCTTAATAATCGATTTTAATAGGTAGTTTTTTGCATCAAAACGTCGATAAAAAAAATTACACTCCGTCATGGCTGTATACCTACGTAATTATTTACCCTTAACGTTTCTGAACGAAACATTTGTGGTGTGGGCCAAAAGCCAAAATTAAGAAATGAAAAATTGTCTTCATTTTACTAATTGTACAGTGACTAAATAAGTTTTTCTGCCCTATAATTTTATTTATTTACTCGCAAATGTGATGAAAAACATTGTATGTTTCACGGGCGGTACGGACATTACGAATCTCGACTCAGAAAGCCCCGTCTTCGACTTCGGGCTTCTACTAGAGCCTCGATCGTAATTCCTTACTTACCGCCCTTAATACACAAAGTATTTATTTAATTGTATCAATTTTAATGCATTTCGATGCGTCATGTGGCCACCATGTTTCGTTGAAATCAAAGATTAACAAAATATCAAACCCGACAATATCGACGTGCAATAATAATACAGATAATGAAGTTCTTTTGAAGTTCCCTATCATACATAATGATATATAATATTTTTTGCCGAGATGCCGAGAAACTTTCGAAAAAAAAAGTATTTTTTTTACATGCATTACCAGCTTTAATATTACCATTTATTTTCCAAAACAATCGAGGTGAAGAGTCGTGGTAACCTTCAGCTTATACACGCATATTATGTTCCGTGCATTTTAAGAAGACCAAAAATATACCACAAAAAAGGAGGAGGCTACCTAAAGAAATATGCATAATATGCAGTACCATGTCAACAATTTTGAAATTTACTAAATGGCAGAAGCTGACTAAACAACATTCTTGTATTTTATTAAATCTGCACCCACGATTTAAAACCTTTATCATGACTTCTAACTATCCACTACCATTGTACACTGTGAATGACCATCGTCTAGGTAGGTAGAATTAATTGTATGTCGCCTCTGTTGGGCGCTTACTTTATCTATAAGACAACGAACACCCCCGCACACACCGCGCTTGCCCCTCTGACATCATGTTACTACCTACCTGTCTTTTGTATGAAATGTCTGTTCGGTCTGTTCTACTGTAACGTGATAATTCAATATTTTATTTATTAAATCGCTCATAGTTGGACCGACAGACTTTGGGGACGCTTATTTCGGTCCATTTTCCAATACTGCGACCGAACGAGCTTCCAGAATACTTATAAGAGTTTTTTTTCCTTGTAATCCTTGTTAATTATATTAGTTTTCTTTTTTTACTGCTGAAAATATTCACTTTTTGTTTGTATTGATAATGTTATTACTTTCATTGTCTAGACAACGGGCAAAGACAATATCTTAGGTTTATACTGGACCATTGCATGGAGTTGAAATAATGGTTTTCCATGGAATTAATATCTGGCATGTAAGTACCTATAATTTAGGAATTTTATGAATTTTGTATTTGAAAATTAAAAAGCTAGACCACCAGGGTATAAAAACGGTGGCTCTGACTTGGGCCACCAGTCTTCTCTCAGTCGCAGCAGTGGTAACTAGAAAACAGTCTTCTCTGTCTCAAAAGTGAAAACTCTCAAGTCAGCTTCTTTTTCTTCGTTACTACGTAAGTCGACTTTGAGTGGGGCCAAGTCGGACCTCACATCTCAAGAATCCTCTAACTTCAATATTCCAGCTATTCTTCGGGGATCGCTACTCTTACCTACGGGTCCCAACTTGGCAAGCGATGTGAATGACGAATGAATGACGAAATGTGAATGAAATCAATAAATATGCATATTTTTAAGGGTTCGAACATTTTAAAGTCTTTTTTTTAGGCACATTAAAATGACTTCTCCAACCTGAGACAATTTAAAAATTTGAACGCCTCCATTTTTTTTCCATAGAATAAAGACGCCTAAACTATCAAATTCTGGGTATTTTCCGTAAAATTCTTAAATTGTTAATCAAAATAATCTACCAAATTTTTAAAAATGATCAAAAATACCTCTTCTGTCACCCCTCTAAAGCTTTGCACCTAGCGGCCTAACATCCTGTCCAGAGAAATAGATAGGTACTTATTATAATACATAGAAAAGATCCAAAATCAGAAACAAGCACTCGCGGTGAATTCCAACGCGTCGTCAATATTTTCATCGCAGAACTGAATGAACTTGGCTATTAAAATGCATTTAAAATATAGTTCTATTCCCCTAATAATAACGGCCTTTGCCTTTAGCGCGGGTGGTTTAAATGGTTCAGATAAAATGGCCTGTTGTATGCCCCTGTCATACCTATCAAATTCTAGCTTTCTTCTTAATTTTAGTTGTAGTCGGCACTAAAGTAGAAGCAAGTGTGTTCGCGATCCCATTCAAATATAGTTTTGTTTAATTTTTTGAATTTTTCAGTTGAAATGCGTTATAATAAATATGAGTAAATCAAAATAATGTTAACATTTTAAATCAAATGGACTTACCGTTCCCATGTTATTTCTGAGGCGTATTTTTTGTACCGTGAACACAGGACTCATGCTTATATAATTTCGCCGCGGATATTCGTTTGACCGCCGGCACCGCGGAATATTTTATTTCCTCACCCGGTCATGTTCACTACACCAGTATTCTCAAAATGAATACAGTCGTTAAGACCGTCCGACAAACTAAAGATCGGTATCAAATAATTGTCAGAATGTTGAGTCACGATAGACAGTTAACACGAACTTCAATTAAAAGGGTTTAGATAACACTTAGGGGAACGCACAATGTTTTAATTAATTGAAGAAGAACTGTCACTAGTCATTAGGGTGGGTAGGATGCGTAGACCGGTAGTTGCGGTTGTCGCCACAGATGGAGCAGGAATGAGTGCCGAGCCCAAAATTAATAGACAACGCGTGCGTGTTCAAGGCGCAGGCATCGAAACAATAGCCCATGAGAATCGCGCCGCAGACGACTTCCCGATACTCGATGTCACGTTTGTGACGCGTTCACCGTAGCTTCCGTTGTAAATACTGATTGCCCGACCACCGCCGCCAAACCTAATACCTCTAATTGCCCCTTTAAAAAGTTAATGCATTAACTTGATGATGTTCTATGTCACTTGGTCGATAGCAATGTTTGCAATTTCAGCGTGTTAACTTAATTAGCATTTTAAGTTGCATTAATTTACGTTTTGGGGCTTTAGCTTGTAAGATACTGCGCTACGGAGCACAGTATTAGTAGGTAGAGTAGGGAAATGTGTGGTGGACGATATAAACACATTCTGTTAGGTTTCATCCCTATTCCCAGAGGGACGAGGGATGTAGTGAAATGAGGTTGCAATGCGAATCATCATTTTATCAATTGAATAAACTATAGCACTTGTAACTTCACAAACCATCTTAATCAGGTTTTATGTCTGACAGTTCCAAGTCCTCAAGATCGAATAAGAGGTCTATAGGGAGACGCGTAAGAGATTTCTTTGGAGTGAGTCCAGCTAGTGAAGAGAGACGTCAGAGTGGTCTTTCAAACATAAGTAAAGAAGAAGCTGAGACTAAAGTAACAGCAATGTCTAAGAGTCAAGGATAACCGAACGCTGATGCAGCTGCTGCAGCGGTGGCTGTAAAAGATGAAGAAGATCAAAATTTACAGAATGATTTCCCAAATTATGATGACGTCGCCACTGTGTACGATAAGGTTAATGATGTCTTCAACACCCTGCCAAGTAAATACACCACAGGGTATTATTATAAGATGATGGTAGATCTGGGAGATCAAATATAAGACATCGAAGTGGATAAATGGGCAGAATGTGGAGTTTGCTATGTAGGTTTTGACGCTGTGAAAATGCGAACAAAGATTAGAGGAAACATCACCACATCAGACATAAGTTTCCTGGTGCAAGTTGGATTAAGACGGTTAACAAAGAAACAGTTTTCGTTATTGGAATGGATTGAAATTTGGACTACATGAGTAAGTCGTGTATTCGTGTTTTTTTTGGAATCTGTCTTTGATCCGTCTTTGGCAAGTTTAGCCTAGTGTAAAGACCCCTTTTTGTTACATAAAGTAGGTTAATTAAAACGGTGTCTTAGATAAGTTATTTATTTTCTTAAATTGCGGCTCAAATATAATTCAGTCGGTTGGTGGAAACTTACATTACTTAGCTTTTTAAAGCATTATAAAAGCCCAGTTTATCTTGCACCTTGGGCAAATTAAGGTAGCCGTGAAAATTTAAACATGGCACATATTTTAAAGATACTACATTCGCACGTAGTAAAAAAAAAGAAATAAATAATGGGAAGTTGGTCAAATATCGCGCGGGTTTTCATTAGATTCAAAATTTCCCCCACGGTACATAGACCTTAACACGTGGATTACTTCTTTCAGGGCAAACCTGACCCTACCCCACTTACCCCAGCCTCAACCCCAGTGCGATATGTATTTAGATCATTTCCTGAATGTGCACCACGTTTTATATTTTCCCCAGAGCCGCAATGGTCGAAAGTAAGTTATTATTTATATATTTAAATAAAAAATATATTTTTTTTAAGCAAAACTAGATTTAAATAGTTCTTTTTTTGTATACATAAATAAATTCAAGATATAAGAGGCTTGTGTAAATATGCCAGTACCGCATTTATGATGTAAGGGTTGCGAGTAAGTATCAACAAACAACAATAGTCTGTGGGGATTAGCGAGCACGAGTCGCGGCATGCCAACAAGGGTAATGTCCGGCCCGATCACATTTTTTTTTTGTAATAACTATCGCAGACATGGCATATTAAAGCCTCCACATTTGATTGCCTTTTGCAAGGTATTTAATCAATTATTGATACCAAGATTTCTGCAGAACTCCTTGTGCTAAAATATGTACCTACTTACTTATTGGTAGACTTTTACTCAAAGGTATAACGAAAGCGGAAATGCTTTAAGCTGGATGAGGTCATACCTCATTCTACGGGAACAAAATGTTGAAATTGAACACCTTAGTCCTAGCGCCGGGCAGTTACAAACATTTAAATTCCACATTCAAAACATCGAGTACTCCATTCCGCAAGGATTTTTTTTCTTGTTTGTTATAAGCAGTGATCGGCCATCGGAAGCATTTTATGTCAAATTGTTGACGAAATTATTACATGGACATGACTATTTAATTTCTTGTAAAAAAAAATACCTACTAAAAATTTATGTTTTTTTATTGAGTTACTATCAAGGTTTTAAAATTTCTATTACCTATGATATGATTAAAATGATTATGAAGCACAGGCCACCTATAATTATCTATCGAACGAATGAGTTTAGTCAACTTATGTCTTGTACTTGTCTCATTGACGTTCCTGTCATTATTTTGTACATCAAATCTATTGAACCAATGTTAGCGGAACCAGTTTTACCAGTGTAAAATATGCCTCGTGAATTTACCATTCGTAAATGGTTAAAGGATCAACCGGATCTGATATACGACGAATCAAAAGGCTTAGTCCTATGTACAAAATGTGGAATACATTTGTTAGCTATACGTAAAAGCAATATTCAAAAGCATCTTAAGTCAGAGACAAATCGTGGTGGTAGTAAGCAAAATCAAGAACAATTTAATTTTGATTTATTACATTTTTTGATACTGTGTAATATTCCGTGGGATCGACTGAAAAGTGATGCATTCCAACAGTTTTTTGCGAAATATATGTGCTGCCAGTGTGCACCTTTTTGCTTGCCCAGTGAGAGTGTTTTACGCAGAAATTATTTGGAAATATCTTTCAAAACAACAATAAAGGATATTGAAGAAAAAAATACCGATAGTAAGTTGTGGGTGACATTGGACGAAAGTACTGATTTTTTAGGAAGATTCGTCATAAATTTACTAGTGAAACCTCTACACCAAACTATTAACTTTCCAATTTACCTTTTACGATGCAAGGTAATTGAAGTAAAAAACTCCAAAACTGTGTCAAACTTTGTTATTAACACTTTTAAAGAATTATGGGGTGATTCTTTCGATGCCAAAGTGGATAATATATTGATGCTGTGCACTGATAGTGCATCATACGAGTATATGTTAAAAGCTGGAAAAACGTTGAAAAAGATATTTCCTCAGCTGAAACACTTTACATGTCTCGCTCATGCGTTACACCGTGTTGCAGAGCATATACGCTCAGAATATCCTAAAGTTGACAACTTAATATCTAACGTTAAAAAAGTATTTTTAAAGTGCCCCAGAAGAGAAAAGATACTAAGAGAATTGTACCCCGATGTACCCTTACCGCCAAAACCCGTGATTACAAGATGGGGTACATGGCTGGAAGCATCATTTTACTATGCAATTTTTTTTGACCAAATTAAGTCTGTGATAAATAGATTAAATAGTAAAGAGGCGTTATCAATACGCAAAGCCAAACATCTGATGGAAGATGATAACTTGAAAAAAAAACTTACATACATCAAGGAAACTTTTGAAATAATTACCCGAAATATAAAATTGTTAGAAAAGCGTGGTTTATCTATCAGAGAATCATAACATTTACTAGATGAGGTAAGGCTGTGTGTAATAATGACGTCCTCGAATTCATTAAGTAACAAAATGGAGTCAGTAATCGATAGAATCCCTGATTACGAATTTGTTAGAAACTTGAGTGATAATGATAACAACGAAATATCAGTTTACGACTATGCACCTCTCACATCTGTTGATGTCGAACGGTGTTGTTCTCTTTATATAAATGGATCCTCAATGTTAAAAGGAATCGATGGACAATATTAAACATGGAAAAAATTATGATTATTTACTATAACAAATTAAATTCAGTTACTTTTTAAGAAAGTGTGGGTTTATTTTGAACAACACCGACTTATCCATATTAGTCATTAATATTCATGACGTAGGACGTCAAAGTGACATAAAATGCTTCCGATCGCCGATCACTGGTTATAAGGTTGTAACAAGTGAATGTAATTTTATTACAAGTAAATGTAATATTATGTAACCTTGCTATGCTATACCCTACCAGGGTTCATGTCTTAAGAGTTTACCTTAGTAATAAGTACCTTATTATGTAACATGGTAGTAAATAAATGATTTGATTTAAATGTTATGAGGCCGACAGGATTATAATATTCTTAATGGTGAATTGCGAGGATCTCAAACAATATTTTAAATCCATAGCTACCGTTCATGGCTGCAGTACCTACGTTTCATCAGTGAAAACGCGGTTCATTTTATTACATTAATTTTACTCAACACGACGTAGGTACGTACAAACTGCTGGCGGTCCCGTAGGTTAGTTATCGTATTGCTTACTTTTTCTATTTATATTATTGTTTTACTTCATATTCCAATGTATAAAAGTTATAATTCCTAATTTTCATAATTCTCAAAACAAAGTTATCTAGCCTAACCGTCGTGTAGCAATTGAGTTATGCATTTTCTTAACCTCAAATATCTCCAGCATAACAATAAAATATTTCGGAGTATTTAGGTAGTCCGCAATATTAATTGTAAAAAACCTTAAGTACCTAAAAATTAAATCTAGGTTGGCATAACATAATCTTAATAGTTCTTCATTCTGTTTATATCACTATACCTACTTATTACCAAAGTATTTAAGTTGAAATACAAACACCAGTAAGAATAATATAAGTAGCAGAAAAAAATAATAGAATTTAAATTTTGCTTGTATAAAAAAATAATGAAATTCAAGACTTGTTTTACGTCATGGCAGATCTCGATGCCGTCTTCCATTTGGGCATGGCTCGTCGGCGCGCTCCGCGAGTTGTTCTTGGAGCTGGTAGAACTCTTGCTCAACTCCGCAGTGTTCTGCCCAAACGCGCCAGGGTCGTCGTTCTGCCTCGAAACCATGAACACCTTACCCTCCCGGTAACTGTGGACAATTAAACATTCACGAGTTTTCCATTCATTACAGCCATAACAGATTGGTTTAACTTCCAAAAATTCAACGATTAGCCATTGTTTGGGTTTTTTCTTATTTGGAATTTTTGGGTTTTTTTGTGTTAACATTTACACACACAGCACAGTTAAAATATTTTGTCAATTAGTAAATAACCGCTAAAGGACAAGGTGGTAATTCAAGTGTCAGGTATTTTTGCTGCCAGTTTTTTTTTTTATATCGTTAACCAACACAATAACGATATACTGGTTACTAGATAATGATAACCTTACCTATTTATATAGAGAAATATATGGGTAAGTAATAGAACATATAACAAAATATCAAATAGACTGATCTACTCATCTTTACCTAGTATAGAACAAAGTCGCCTCCGCCGTCTGTTCGCTTAGATCTTCTCAACTGCGCAACGGATTGTAAGCGGTTTTCAGCAATAGGTAGAGTGATTCAAGAAGAAGGTTTTTATGTATAATAAATTCTGGTTTATGTACGGGTGTTACAGAAAACTCACATAAACCGAAGCGAAGCGAGGGCGGGTCGCTAGTAAAATATAAACCAACATTAAATGATTTTGATTGATAGATCCTTCAGTTAGTACTATTTAATAACCAGATCACAACATAAATTTCGTATGACAACAAAAACACAACGCTAAAAGAATGTAATTTTGTACTGGGCTTCGCCGGCCGCAGCCCCGGTGTGCTCGCTCCGCTCGCTCGATTCACGCCTTCTATGATCACAATTCTAACCAAACCTAACCTAACCTATCATCCTAATGGGGCGGAAGTATCATAAAATAAATCAAAATTCATTTAATATTGGATGTGATGATCGATCGGGTGCGGTTGAGGGAGCTAAATTGAAAGCAATGTGAAAAATGGATTATTTGATCTAGACACATCAGATTTGCAGGTCTTTTAATCTGTATATACTTGCTTCCGCAAAGAGGCTAATGATTCAGCAGGCCGCACGAGGAATAAGGCATACACCGCTAAGGTTGCAGGAGCGGCTATTAGCATTAAGGCAGCAATTGAGTCTATTAAGAGGAAGCATATTTATTTAGTTAAACTTCATGGTAGCAACCACAATTATTGAGATCATGATCCTCTTTAAGTCAAGTTTTGACGAAGTAAGAACAGGGTTCACGCGCTTTAGAGTTAGGGAGATGGTGATCAAGAGGAATTCGAAGAGGGACGCAACAGGAAAACAGGTTGGGAGGCAAGAAAAAGGGAAAGACTCCACTCAAAACATAATGCAGTACGGGCTGAACAATCATCACGTTCCATTAAAGCAAGGAATTACTTTAGCCCCCGAAAGAAGAACCGGTGTGGTGAAGAGCTAAGGTCCTATAGCTCAAGCTATTAATATGGTCATGGAAGACAGATACTTTCACGAGCTCCAATCAGCATTTATGAATAGCTTGCAGATGTTACCTATGGCTGCAGAGATAACCAACTATTTGAAGAAAAGCAAGGAACCCAGGAAATGTGGCAGGGATTTTGAAGGAACTGGGGGATCATCTCATATTGTCTACAGCTAGATCGACGCAAAAGTTCTATTACCCACTCAATTTTTTTGTTTACTCGTGGAACAAAAATACCTCTAACGTTTCTTGGAGTTGTTCGGGGTGCTCTTTGATGAAACATATTCGGATGTGGTGGTAAAAGATGAGGTAAAGTTTACAATGAGAAGCAGAGCTAATGGGATAAATACCTCTCAAGTCGTTTTCCACTCCATCTTCGGAACATATCTAGATGATTTGGATGTTTGCGCATCAATAACCACTCATAAAGGAGTATGTTTTCAAAGAAGATAAATTAACAACGTATTTTTCAAAAAAGGGGATGCAGGAAAAGTGAATTTTTCCCCCATAACATTCAAATATGTATGGAAAATGGCTCAGGCTCTTTTGGCGGAAAGTTTAGGGAATGTTGATCCTGTCGATAGATGTAGGCCACCGTTCTCAGGTTTGAGGAAAAGGGCATTTACAAGTGAATTTCTGAACTACCTAAGGACAGGCAAGTCATCACAAAACTTTTCAAAGCGATCCTGTACAATTACAATATGCATTGAAGAAGACAAAAAACCAGGTTATGGATAACCTTGAAAGTGTGAAACTCATTAAAGCAGGAACAACAAAGTGGTAGACCAAAGTAGATGGTACATAGGTTGAGAGCGATTTTGAGGCTTTGGAGGGAAACAAAAAGTTCTTTGGAGCATAAACACATTGTATATGACTTGCGCTTCAATATTGCATTTATGCATGCTTATAAGTTTATTATGTCTTCTTGTATTAATAATGTTACGTAGTACAAAACAAATGCGCTTCCCACCGTCTGTCCGTTTCTATGTACGCTTAGATCTTTCCTACACGCAAAGGATTTTAATACGGTTTTTAATAAAAAAATAATGCAAAAAGTTTGTTATTTTTACTGTTTAAAAAACACTTACGCCATAGAGTTTTCCCTGTCGTTTTCATGTTTATCCACAGCCTTGTGAGAGTCACCCCGGGCCGCCGCCACGATGTAAGCCCACATGGTGGGGACAGGGACTTCCTCACGTCGGAGTAACCTGCGCAACCATAGACGTTAAAACAATCTTACCAGGAAGCTAAAAACCGTTTTGTTTTGGAGAGTAAAGAGGGGAGAGCTACTAAAATGCCGCTATAAGTAGTGCAGTCATTGAAGCATTATTGCTCCGAATTTTTTTACTGTGAACCGAATTGCATACAATTTTGGAATTAGGTTCATCTTACCCTTAACTTCAAAAGTGAAAATGATTTGAACTCCGCAACCACTCTGGGGGTGGTTGCCACCACTTCTCGGGGGTGTTTGTTTTTTTGTTCAAAATAACCTCGGATATCGATAGAAGACCTAATTTTAAGCAAAAAATCATGTATAAAGTTTTTCGAAAAATCCAACACTTCAAGTTATTGGCAATTGAAAACTCGCAATTTTTTCACGTTTTTCATCGGATTTTTGCAAATATCTCCAAAAATATACGTTTTATCGAAAATTTTATAAGAAACAAAATTGTAGCAGGTAAAAAAATTAACGATTTGGTATTTTATAAAGTATTCTAAGTGCAATATTAAGCTAGATATTAAAGATCAAAGCCGTTTTTATATTGTCTGAAATTTAATCGATGTGGTCAATGCCATCTAGCGGCGAGCAGATGCATTTTATGCATTCTAATAAAAAAGGGTTTTGTAGTGCTTGAAATTTCTTTTGCACGTAAAATAAGTGAGCTGTATTGCAAATAAGAGGAGCATCTAATATTTATCCTTAAAAATCAATGGGTTTCATAAGTGCCATTTCCACCAAAATTAAAATTAATCGTATTCCGCCTAGAATTAACTTTATTATGAAGAGTTTGATAGATTTTATCAGTTTGGCTGCTTCAGGACACATATTTTTCAAAAAAGTCACGATTAAAAAAAATCAAAAAATTTCAAATTCTTAAAACACCCACCTTTTTTTCATAATATCTCAAAAATGACGACAGATACGTATAAAAGGGTAGGGGTAAAAAAAATTGGTATTTTTCTGACAAACAATTTGGTTTTTTTGTTTTTTCTGTTAAACAAAAAATGACGGAGATATGATTGTTTAAAGAGCGCGTGGCAGCGCAATCACAGCCTCTCTTAAGCCCTTTAACCCTTCACCGTTTTAGAAAAAGGGTTTTACTATGTATTGCAATAAAGGATGTTGTAGCTCTCTTAATTACCTTTACAATGGTTTTTTATAAATTGTGATAGCATGAAAATTGAAGGAGTTATGGTCCAAAAACTTATGTTACTAACTTATATACGTAAAATGGTAGCAGTAACCATATATATTTACTGTTTTAATTTAGGGGTAGTTTTAAGGGTAGAAAAGCTTAAGAATATGATAATCATTTTCGAGAGTGTGGAATAATATTTAAATCCTTTTCAATTTATCAAAAAAAAAAATATCAATTTTTTATCAAGGGGTACTTTTCAAGGGTTGAAAGGGGGTTAAAAATTTGATAATTATTATAGAGAATATAAAATATTACTTACTCTATACTTACATCTTTTTATGTCATACCAAAGTATTTTTTTGTGATTTTTTCAATTTAGGGGTTGTTTGCAAGGGTTGTAAGATTTTCAAGGGGTTGAAAATGATTTTAATATGAGGTAATTGTGTTAGAAAACACTTTACAATTTCACCACTTACTATTAGGCATGTTTTCTAGCGATAAAATGGCTCAATGTAAATTTTTCCATTAAGGGGTTGTTTACACCCCTTAAAAATAAGAGGCGGAGTTCAGATCATTTTCACTTTTGAAGTTAAGGGTAAGATGAGCCTAATTCCAAAATTTCATGCAAATCGGTTCACAGTAAAAAAATTCGGAGGTAAGACCGTATTTTTCGCTTCAATGACTGCACTAAAGAACGATTTTAGCTTATTGCATTATGGTCGGGTAAAAGTTTTCATTTAACATTACACAAATTGCATAATTGCGATGTGTATAATGCATAACAAGGAAAGGCATAATTCCTTAAATCAAAATGTTCATTAGTTAAAAAGTTGACATTTCTGACGTCTTTGATTACTATTATTGTGGTCATAGTTCTAACCGAACCTTACCTAGTTAAAAGAAATTAACTTAAAATGCATAGTAAATTAATAACAAGAAAACGATCGTTATTATAAATGAGTTATTTAATTTGATCATATGACTGATGACAATATACAATTTGTTTTAAGCTTAGCGTTCATTACGCTTTTCTTAAGTAGTTAAACGAAATTATGCGAAATGATTTTTTTGTACTCGTCGATTAAAATGTGTGTATTACGATTTCATAGAGAATACTGTAACGTCACTCTTTTCATCGTTGAATAGTCTAGATGTTACTTCCGAAACAACCGAAATAACTATTTCGATACGCTCTAGACAACCGAAAAAAAATTGAAAATAGAACTTCGTATTTAAATAATATGTGCCCTTGTTTAAGGAGACTCGATGCGGTACAAAATTGCCAATATTGTATGGCGTTTTGGAACGTAGCAGCATCTGTCAAAAATCTACTTAAACTTGCTGCTGTATCCAGGACATTAAAAAAAACCGGTGGTGTGATAACTTTTCTTTTAAAAGCCAAGAAGTTTACGTTTTCTCTGTGGAAATAAAAATCAGTCTTTAAAAATACTTTTTATACTCGTCGATTAAAATCTGTGTACAAAGATTTCATAGAGAATACTGCAACGTCACTCTTTTCATAGTTGTTACTTCCGAAACAACCGAAATAACTATTTAGATACGCTCTAGACAACCGAAAAAAATTTGAAAATAGAACTTCGGATTTCCATATATGTGTCCTTGTTTAAGGAGCCTCGATCCGATACAAAATTGCCAATCTGTGTCGTTTCGGAACGTAGCAGCGTCGCATCATCTCTGTCAAAAATCTACTTTTAGTTTTCTTATATACTCGTATTAATGACTTACATTATTAATTTTAATGAACTCGTACAAAAAGTATTGTTCACAATAGTGTCATAATTAAGCTTTTTAATCTCGTACCTTACTTAGGCCACTCAGCAAGCTTCGTGGCCTAAACACGGTACTCGACTAAAAAGCTCTCTATTATAACACGATTACGAAAAATACTATAGACTGCTTGAAGCGTACCCATTATAGTCGACCTGCATGGATCAAACGTCAATGTCCAGGTGTTCCAGACAGTTTATACGGCAGCAGGCGAGGTAAATTAGTACATTACTACAGAGGCCGGGAAGTAGGGGGTTACCGGCCGAGTGATATAGACGGCCAAGCGAAGCGAGGCCGGATACTTACGAGGCTGGCAACCCCTTTTCACGGCGAGGTACTGTAGTGAAATAAGGTTGCAATGCAAAAATAGACCTTATTTCACTGTACCTTTTTAGGTTATACGTCGCATTTGCTTTTAATATTTTAAATTTAAAAGCAAATGGTTCGATAGAACGGCGATTATTTATTTTTGTTTAGTTTTTCGAGAGTCGCTCCTAGGCCTGCGGGCCGGGCGCATCACTTGTGCATATTTATAAGTTACGAGTTAAATAAAAGAATTATCATGAAGAATGTGTTTTAAAATCGGTACCTTCACCATTCTTTACATGGTGGAGGTTAATGGTCAAATCACCCGTACCCGCAAAGAGTTCATAAAAAGTGATGCTCTACCAAAATGAGTGAAGAAGAATAAGGAGGATGAGTAGACACTGTGCCTCATCATCTTCAACACCCACCCGGGAAATGAAAGTTACGTACATACTTAATATATTTTTATTTCATCATCATTAGCATTATTTTATCATAAACGACGATATGGACGAAATGGAAGTGATAGAAACCACACCATGGTCAACATTGACGCTTATTTTATTCACTTCACTGCACCGAAGAAAAAAATATGGGGCCATCAAAAGGGGAGATTAAAGGCACTTGATTATAATTAGACCCCTAGTACGGGTCAGTAATATTCCAGTTCCGCTATGCATTGCGAGAAGACGAAGTGCAGCAGAAGTTTCGAGTTCGGCAGCGATCATCGAAGATGGATCCAGGACAAGCTCCAGAAGTAATCCACGACATGATCACGACGAGAGAGGAGCGATGTCTACCAGAAGACGCCGCCACGGAGGATTCCCATTAAAAAGTCAGATCTTTTATATGTATTTCTTCGTAGGAATTTCTAGCGAAATGTAGGCGGGCATGTTCATGTTAGGCGCGTTAGAATTTATAATCCCGAATTATTAATTTTTATCATGTGTAATTTTATTATTACTTCTATTTATTTTCGCTTCTAAGAAATAAATACTTACGACGTATTTAATTATGTCATAAATGACGTGACGTTGATCATGATATTTAACATTTAATGGCATCTTGCGTTAGCATGTCCAAAGTGTGGACGCAGCCAAATAACTTTTTAATTTTTCGTTAGCTTAGCTGTGAGCTATCAGATATTTCTTGACGTTTGAATGTCACACATTATAAATGAATTAAATGGTATGTAAACAAAGTAAATATTGTTTGTATAAATGTCTAATAATCATCAGTTTTGGAATTAGTCGTAGAAAGTGAGTTATGGATCATGGAATGAGGCATGAGATGGACGGTATTTTATGGATGGTATCGTTAGGAACGACCTGACCGGGGTTTTTTATATTTACTTGTAATTTATATGTTAATCGTGAGTGTAAACCCTAAACATTACATAGTAATTCAGGGGAAGGGTGTATTGTCCTTCATCATTCACGACGGCAAACGGATTATACAGGGTTAGTTAATTTGTATGGTTTGGGTGGACCCATATGAGTTCATAATAAACTCGGGTTATAACAATGGTATGATGCCTTGTTCACCTATAGCTGTATGAATTATTGGGATAATAGTTTATATGTAGGATCGTGGGGCGTTAAGATAGAAAGGTATAGGCAGGTAAAAAGGTTACGCAGACATGATGGAAGAATTGATGATTAACATGGTTAAATATATGGCGATTGGAGTAAACAATTTATCAAATAACTCTAATGCTTATTTATAATATTAAATGGTGTGTGAAAGTGTTTTGTATACAAATGAAGATGAATTTAGTCTTGATTAGGGTTGCAGATTCTTGATGATTTGTGTATTCAATAATGTTTCTTTTTCATGTACTATCACTTCGAAGCTAAGTCGAAACAGATGACGTTATCGCGGCAGTAAGCTGTCTATGAATAAGATGACCACAAGGCGCCTTGGCGCTATGGCTGTCTGCATCATAGAAGGCGGAGAGGAAGACCCTCTTCGGTTCTTCTATTATTACATAATATAATGTATATAATATTCTTTTAGTTTGGGGTTTTAAGGTATGTGGGGATGGTTTCCTCGCACGAGTACATATGCATACTCGAGGGAATTATCTGCCATGACCTTAGGGGTGTGCATAGGAATAAGACATGGGGTGACATCGTAGAGTAGTGTGAGGTATGTGGTCAATATTTTAAATAATAATGACAGCTTACTTTGCGATATCAGTGCGCAAGCATTTTCAATGTGGTTGAAAATGGTTGTGTGTCGTTATCTGATCTTTGAGAGTAATTAATTAACTGTTTAATTAATTAAATCTTGAAGTCTGGAAGTATCCGATAAGGATGTCCTGTCACTTCTCTTCCATGGGAATTTGAGGAAGTGAGGGAACTTTATTGTATGTTATCCTTAGGACACAGGTCCATTAGTAATTTTTATATTAGGATTTAATGAGTCCGAGGGTGACTTGACAGATGTCAAATCGCTGACGGATAAAAGGGACATGGGTCCGCAACAAGGCTCGGCTTCCTTAAGTGGTAGCGCTCAGATTCTTTTAGTCATAAATGTCATAATGAAACTGAGTCTTATGAATATGACTTTTGTAAGACAATACAGCATCCTCAATGCATGGATTGTCAAATTTGTTTTGTAGGGTCAGGCAGGCAGGTTAATTTTCATTATTATTCGCCGCCCCTCTTTTCCGAGGTTTTGTAGGGCGGAAGTCCACTGTGTTAATGTTGTCGGTTTATTAATCTGCATTCACAACGACACATTAATTGCACAGCAGGCTATCCGGCATGACTGGACGAGTAGCTAATGTTTATTCCTCGTGTAGGTAGATGTTAGGGCAAGTAGGCTTCATCCTTGTTCCCAGAGGGACGAGGGATGTAGTGAAATAAGGTTGCAATGCAAAAATAGACCTTATTTCACTGTACCTTTTTAGGTTATACGTCGCATTTGCTTTTAATATTTTAAATTTAAAAGCAAATGGTTCGATAGAACGGCGATTATTTATTTTTGTTTAGTTTTTCGAGAGTCGCTCCTAGGCCTGCGGGCCGGGCGCATCACTTGTGCATATTTATAAGTTACGAGTTAAATAAAAGAATTATCATGAAGAATGTGTTTTAAAATCGGTACCTTCACCATTCTTTACAGTACGTATAGTGCTTTTCTCAAACATATGCAATTAAATAAAAAATACATCACTCAAAAAAATAAATTGATAAATGTCCACCCTAGGGAAGAAAAGTAATTGGGTGTTAAAATAAAGTACCAGGAGCGCAGCGGTAATTAGGAGGTATATCAGGCATAGCGCAACTTAGATCTCAGGCGGTGCGGGCAACCGGCGGGCGGGCGGCGGCGGGCGCACACGACACAGCGCGGATGTCTCCCAAACGTTTATGCACTCCTAGTATTTGACGTTATAACATTTTCTCAAAAAATTTAAAAATATAATTTAGATATTCAGCCTGTTCATAAAACCAGCTGTCATGGCCATATTAAAATTAAAAAAAAATTACTTCCCGGCCTAGGCCTTCAATTTTGTATGAAATTCCTTTACACTTCTCTCGAGTTGTTCCGTCGGGAACGTGGCACTTTGAAGCCTAAAATAACTAACATAACGCCGACATTACATAGCATGTTTGAGAAAAAATACTTGCATTGACGTCAGAAATATTTATTTATTTATACGGACAATGCTAAATCCTATCGGCTTCTTAATTATTTAGGTTATTTGGAGATGATTAAACAATTTTAAGTGCCGAAATTCAAAATTATACATTCTATCTCTGAATATTTAGTGTGTTTAAACTAATATTAAATTACAATAGTTACAATAAAATAAATAATTATAGACCTACCAGAATCTCATGATAAATTTTAAAGAAGAAAGAAAATGATTTTCATATGGCAATGTTGCCTTACACGCCTGTCAATACAAATTTCACCGCTTGTCAGGGTTTGTTATTGTATGTTATTTTTGCTCAAATATAAGCCTATATTCAATGCCAACAAACAACAAAATTATAATATAACTTGAAACAAAATATAATATAACAAAACTATAATATTATATCATATAGTGTAGTAAGTAGCTATTTTGTGTGCGGAGACTTTTTCAGATCTACACTAATTAAATTTTTAATATGCTTTGACCCTGTGAGACTTCATACATCTCTAAGACTTCAATTAATACGTTTTATGATTGCCGCTAGTATAAGAACATTCCTGTGACATTAAAATTAGTAGTATACCTAATACGAGGGCCACACCGAAATGATCGGGAATTGAGTACTTGGGATTGAGTCAGCATATAACCTTTTTTGTTACGTTAGTACTGGCCACTTACAATCGTAATGACATTAACACAATTAAAAAAAAAGCTCGGCTTTTTTCGTAATGCCTGTTTAAATTTGACAAGTCGATAGACAAAATGGAGCTGACGCGTGAAAATTTCCGTGCCATAATTTATCACAACTTTCGTCGAGGGTTATCTCAAGATGAATGTCTCGGTGAGCTTGATTCTATATTATAATGACAATATGGAATCACCAAGCCAAACAACTATTTATCGCTGGTATTCGGAGTTTCGAAGAGGTCGTGCCTCTCTCAGTACCGTACCTTCTAGTGGTCGACCAAGAACAGCGGTCACGCCTGAAAACACCGCAGACAGCTACAGGCGAACAATATTAGATAACCGTCATGTGACATACCAGCAGATTTGGGCTGTTATTAGTATTGGAATGACTGCAATTCAGTCGACCTTTCATAATGAGCTGTGTGTAAGAAAGCTAGTTTCCCGCTGGGTTCCCCACAATTTGTCCGAACAATAAAAGGGTGCTCGTGTTGATGGCTTCGGCTGATATTGTACAACACGCAAAATGCTAACTGCACGCATAGTGTGCAAACAGTCAAAATGTACATACGCAAAATCAACATCATGACAAATGTACAGTACGCGAAATGTACAGTACGCAGAATGTACTTACGCTGAAAGCACATAAAGCAAAATGTGTAAAAAGAAAAATACGTATTTCGCGAATTGTTCAATGCAAAATGCATAATTCGCAAAATGTTACAAAAGCAAAATGCTTAATCGCCAAACGTACATAACGAAAATGTACAAAACGTAAAATGTACAAAACGTAAAATGTACAAAACGTAAAATTTACAAAACGTAAAATGTTTAAAACATAAAATGTACAAAACGTATAATGCACATGAAGCAAAATGGATAATAATGCTCAGTAGGCACAGGGTGGTTTCCCAAAACCCCTACGCAAAAAGAGGGTAAGTATTGTAAGTTTGACATGTGTATCTATGTGTGGATCGTAGCTCCTAAACGGATAGACCAATTGAGATGCGGTTTGTTTTCTTTTGAAAGCCTAGCTGGTTTGATTGGAAGTGTTCTTAGCTAAGTTTCATCAAAATCGGTCAATCAAGAGCTAGCTAGGTAGGTTAAGTTATGTTATTTTATTTTAATTCAATAATAGATAATGTAAAGATTCTTATTTTTTTCGAAAATGCCTTTGTTATACACGTGTTATAAGAACTCTTTCCTTATCATTATCACTTACTTACATAACATCTTGGTTGTCATCAATGAGCCGGTAAGTACTTGGCACTAGAGGAAATATATTGTCAATATGACAACAGCTTTCAATGACATTGTAACTGCGGTATTAATTTATTTATAGAAAATTGAAGTAATTTCTAGTTCAGATGTACCTATATTAAACAACAATGGAAATAATCGTAGAAAAAAATCAAAAAGGGCGACCGACATTAATTCTCGGTGACCATCGGTACAATAGGAGAAGCCTTCGTCCAAATGTAAGTCGCACTATTTTGTGGCAATGTGTAAATAGAGACATGTGCAACGCATCGCTGACGACCGATGAAACTTGTAAAAATATTTTACGGCAGTCACCTCACGTGTGCGATCCCAATCCAGTTGCGAATAAAATATTAATAACGATGAATAAGGTGAAAAAACAGGCTTGTGAACAATTGGGTTCCTTACAAAGCATATTCGAAAATAATTTTTTGAATGTTGATCCTGCCTTGGCTCCTCCATTTAGATCAAAGAGAGACACGATCTATAGAACAGTAAAACAGTATTTAAAGGCAGACAAATTGGTATTCAATAGAATAGAGGATGTCAAAATACCAGAGGCATTATCAACGGGGTTTATAGTTAGCGACGATAATGGTAGTAATGAAATTATAGTGTGTGCTACAGAGGTAGCACGACTGTTTATGCTATCACAAGAAACGGATACATTTTTTGGTGATGGGACTTTTAAATGTGTTCCTAAACCGTACTATCAATTGTATTCAATACACATGGATATCGATTCGGACGCTCATTCAACTAATGTTGTTCCCGTAATATATGCCCTTATGTCAAACAAACATCAAGAGACCTACGTACGTTTGTTTAGTATTATTAAATACCAGTTGGGTGTTGACATTAAGGGCCTGTTTCACAATCGACAAGTAAATTTATCTGTCACATAAAGTTGTCTCTCTCCTTGTCTATTTTCAAGTGTACGACAAAGAAAGGGCTAAACTTATCCGTCAAATATCCTTTACTTGTCGATTGTGAAACAGGCGGTTAGGCTTTCAAATGTGACTACGAGAAAGCACAAATGAACGCATTTAAAATAGTGTACCCTGACGCGATTTTAAGTGGTTGTTATCGCCATTTTAATGCAGCTGTACATAAAAAAGCCGAGAAACTGAAAGCCAATACGACAGTCGCTGAAAGAATGGCAATACGAAAAAGCTCCATTTTGCCATTACTAACGGCTAATAAAATTACAGAGGGATGGCATCAAATAGTTAACTCCGCTCCTGATACACCAGCTATGATCGCATTCAGACGATATTTTGAGAGCACGTGGTATCCAAAATTAGATCCAATATTACTGAGCTGTGCAAACCAACGGCACCGCACGTCAAACGCCGTTGAAGGGTGGCACAGAAGGTTGAACAACTTTATTCCGAAAAAACCTAGTTTGTATTTCTTTATGAACAAATTGAAAAGAGAGGCATCCTTCGGTGATAGAAAAATTACCCGAAGTATTTATAAAGTTACACCGCGAAATCGAAGACGCTTGGATGTGGCCTTTGATTCGAAATATAAATCAAATTTAAATGAACTTTTGAATAATGAGATGACTGTAAATCAATTTTTGACTAAAATGATGTACGTTAGGTTGTCGTTATAAACATTTCTATTTATTCTAATAGCTTATTTTTTTAATATTCAATGAGGGATCGGAAATTGCGATGCTTTTATACCTACAGCTAGCAAATTGTAGGAAAAAGCTAAGAAAGTATGAAGTTGGCTTCTTAAAAGCCTAACGAAAAGACATCGGTATGTTTCAATTATTATATTGCCGTCCTTTTCTTCCCAACTATAATAATACGTAGGGTATGAAAAGCATCGGACCGATCCCTGAATTCCTGAAGTGGTGATTCTTAGTTTTTTATTAATGGTTTTAAGAGAAGGTGATGATACTATTACGCAATGTAAAAGTAACAATCAAGCGCGTACATCACTAAATATACTTTTGGCGATGTCCAAAAGTACGTGATTATGGTGTTTTATACTGGTAAATGGGTCCGTTTGGTTTTGTTTACATCTTTTGTCATTTCTATTGACCCCGACGATAGTTATAATTATTTTATGTTCTAGTTATTTTCAATAGTCAATAAGGTGTGGAGAAGTGAAATACGGAGTCTTATTTTTATTTACAGAAGCATTATTATACGTTCTTATTTACGTAAGAAAAACACTTTAAGTAATAACATTATCGTCAAAAATAAAAATAAAATTTATTAAAAGTATACATTTGTTTTTTTTTTAAATACAAATTACCTTAATATTAGACGGGAGGTTTTGGATAAATAACTTCAACCGTATCGATATTAACATGCTTGTTTTTAAAACCATCGACTATTTTTAAACAATGTCGATATACCGTAGTCCTGAAACATGGCGGTACATGTTTTAGCTCCTCCATAATGAGTAGCCCGAAATATCCATTTCTCTTGTCGTCTTTTCCTTCGAAAGAGCAGTCAGGGCAGTTCACAGGTGTGGACTGATTGCCGGAAGGCGATAAGGGCGGGTTACATGGTTTTTCCCGAACTGACGATGATAGAATGCTCTGAGAATCTTCTTCTTCACTATCTGGACTACACTTTCGTTTCTTTCCATGAGTATCCATATTCATCTGCTTTAAAGTTCAAGTAACTATCATTTACTATACCATTTACCTACAGATTTATATGTACTTTTGACAGAATGTCAAGAGGTTTTATTTAAATGGGTCATTTTGAGAAACAGACATTTTAAGCCTGAGCCTTTCGTAGTATATATACTATAGAGGTTCCACTTGAGCATCCGCGGAGCGTAGCCTGGCAAACGAAAGTCGAACCTCTTAATTTGATGGGAACCCTTTGTCTCTATGTGTGTCTGAGTTGTCATGTCGTATGTCAAATTGAAATTTTATCTGAGAAAACTGCGGCTGTGTGAGATGAATAAAGTTTTCCTTGTAGAGGGTCCAGTTGCATAGCAGTAAGTGTGAGTGACCATGTGTTAGTACCCTGCCATGATTTTTTGAAATTGCCGCGTTTTTCCTGGTTCATCTTTCGTTGGCCAGACTCTACAAAGTATGTATAGTCACGGTAAGAAAAGGTTCGTCACTTTTCGACTCTTTTTCTACGCTATTAAGGTCCAAAAGTGGCGAACCTTTTCTTACCGTGACTATACATTTTGCGTATTGTTATTTTTTCGTATTGTGCATTTTGCGTATTGTTATTTTTTCGTATTGTTCATTTTGCGTGTTGTATTTTTTTCGTATTGTACATTTTGCGTATTGTTCATTTTGCGTGTTGTTATTTTTTCGTATAGTAAATTTTGCGTATTGCTCATTCTAACTTTGCACATTTTGCCACTATCGCGTGGAGTTCATTTTGCGTATTGTACAATTATCATATGTACATTTAATTGTTTGTACATTTTGCGTACTTTACATTTCGCGTACTGTACATTTGTCATGATGTTGATTTTGCGTATGTACATTTTGACTGTTTGCACATTATGCGTGTAGTTAGCATTTTGCGTGTTGTACATTATCAGCCGAAGCCGTGTTGATTGGTGCCGGGCAGAGATGGGCATTAATCGATTAATTTTTTAGTTAACTAATCAATCGATTAAAAATATCAATCGTCATTATTTAATCGCGATTAATTTAGTTGCAATTAAATTAGTTGTGAGAATGTTCGACTAACAACTAAATTAGTTTTAGTTTCAATCGACTAAATTTCACGATTAAATCTATAGTAAAACTACGTAGTCACCCGTTTTTGCATTTTTTATCTTGCAATATGTAACTACAAGAAGGTATGTATGTAATATTGGAGGTACTCGTATGTTGTAACTATGTTAGTTTGGGTTGAATTTTGCAAATTATTTTGAAGCAGATATCTTCAACCGATTGAGCTAAAATTATGTATACACGTAAATATAATTTGAAATGCACAAAGTACCCAGTTCTTATTTACCATTAGATAAGAGAATTTTAATCCAATTTCAGAGAGATGCACTACTTTAGTAGCAAAATAATAGTTAGAACAGAGATTTCACTCCTTAGATTTATATCGTAAGTAATACATGACTATTTTATTTTTAAACATCCGTTAAGATGTCCTAATTAATCTGTCAACATAGCCATACCGAGGTTTTCTATTCAATTTGCTTCTAACATTAGTCGCGAGAAATTACATAGTCTAACTAATTAGTCGATTACAAAATTTAGTTGTCCGATGCGCAATTTAGTTGCAACTAAATTAGTTGCAGTCTATACAACTAAGATTGATCAATCGTCGTTTTCAATCGTCCGTCGCAATTAATTCTTGTAATCTTAATCGTTAATCGTTAGTCGATTACATTTTGCCCATCTCTGGTGCCGGGGTACTCTGCAACGCTTCAACGGAAGGAAGTCAAATGCCGTTTATAATATCGTCTCAGGCAGGGCTCGGAAAACGGTATTTTTTTCGAAACGGTTTCGTCTTAAATGCCTAAGGAACGATTTGTTTCGGTTTCGTTCGCAAATAACGTTATAGAAAACGTTTTTGAACAAGAACGAAATTGAAATCTTTTTTGATCCATATAACGTTTTTAACCGTTTTTTCCCATTTGCTGGGTTCGGTAGGAATATTACAAATATCATCCAGTCAGTTAGTATTTAGCAGCCACGCGACGCGGTTTTCTTTGCTTGTTTCTTTAGAGCTTAGATTATTATGGGACACATAGAAAGTACCATTATTCTGTGAGGAGTACATAATTGGGCGTTTTCAGAAAAAGTTGTTGGTGACGTTAGAGGAATTCCACTTAAAAAAATATTTTAGTTTACTTTAAAATGTAGTAAAATCGATAATATATTAAATGAGCAACATGAAAATACTAAATTTATAAAAAAATAATGAATATTTCAGTAAAAAAATCCAATTTGATATCGTTTCTGCTCGTAAGAAGTTCTATTACGCCACTCATTTTAGAACGGGTTTTAAAGAAAACTAGAAAGGTTTAAAATGTTCTGAAGCTTTATTGATAAAACTTGAACTAAAAAGTGTTCTAAATAAATAATTATTAATCATATTATTATAATACTATGAAGTTTTATGACAAAACCTTTCCTTAACGCCACCTTTCAGTACATTGTACTATATATTATTGTCTTTGGAGCGACGAATGCGTAATATTATTTAAAAATGTTCTTTTTTTAACGAATTATTAGTTAAATAGAATGTGTTTAAGAATAATAGCTTCTTAATATCTTTGATGTAATATTAAATATTTAAGAAATTCAATCACATTAATAACGGGACAGTGACGTATAGTGAAGCTCGAAATGGCGTTTAGGAACTATAAGGCTACGTTCATATTGCAATATTTTTATACGAAAACAATTAATTAAATTAATGAATTTTAACAAGTAATCTCATGAGATCGTTGACTCGACATCATCATTTTTAACCGACCAAGAAAAGGAGGTTCTCAATTCGTTTAAAATAAAGTAATCACCTTCCTGTTTTATCATCAGACCCTGGATTCTATCTCTGATCAAAGTGCTTATCAAGACAAAACAAACGAGCCCAAACTCGATGGGGTTGCGTTGTTTAATTACAGAGTTCCCGTGGGCACCTTCCGGCTTCATCTTTATACCAGCTCAATGAAACCATAATATTGAATCGTCATCGGGTTTACATACGTTTTCCAAATTTCAGCCCATTCCAGTAGCGGAAAAGACTGCTTCAAAACTGAATTGCAAGATTTGACCTAAACAAACCCACAGACAGACGGACAGGCAAACATAGGTACTTTGCAAAAAATCATTTGTGTAGGTTAAATAAAATAATTGGCATTTTATTAAAATAATCTTTAAACCTCTTTATGAAACGAGCTTAAGAATTCTATTACGCCACTTTTTAGTTCTTTTAACGCGACCGTGGCGGTTTGGAGGTGACGTATCCGGGCGTTTTCAGAAAAAGTTGTTGGTTGAAAAAGTCGTGTCCCATGACTTTAATGGCTGATTATTCGAATTTAAAGAAGACATATCAAATGATTTTATTTTTTTTACATTAAATAACTTATTAACTGCAGAAATACAGTAGAATTATGCAAATCAATCTTTGTTAAATTTAAAATAAAGCCAAAATAAGAAAAAAATAGATCCTATTTTGACGTGTCCACACCCTCCACGCCACATTCGGAGTTAGATAAAAATACTAAATAAGACTGTTTAAAAGTCAGCAGTTGTGTCCTGGTCAGTTATGAACCGATCTTTAATTTTAAACCGTAAAACAAGTGCGTTTACATAGAAATTTCTTTGAAAAATACAGGTTTTAATCTGTCCCGCGAAATAGCGCATGGGGAATCGAGTTTGGGCTCGTTTGTTTAGTCTTGACAAGCACTTTGATCAGAGATAGAATCCGGGGTCTGATGATAAAACAGGAAGGTGTCCACGGGAACTCTGTAATTAAATAATGCAACCCCATCGAGTTTGGGCTCGTTTGTTTTGTCTTGACAAGCACTCTGATTAGAGACGGTATTCAGGGTCTGATGATATAGCCGGTAGTAGTAAAGGAAACACCTATACATATACTGTGGCCATTGCCATTTAGAGCCGCCCCGTGTCATATAAAAAAAAAGAAGCAAAGCAAAGACTTCCTCACCCCCCTTTGGTGCTTACATAATACTTAAACGGCTCCTAGGTACTTCATTTCACTTTAGTCTATAGTATGGTCACGTCTAAACAGTTATCAACTTACGATGATTTATTATAAAATCAGTAACATTATATGATGCCTGTTGTATGTATGTATGTAAAAACTTCATTGTACTAAAACAATTACCTACATTACAAAAATATTAAAATAACAGAAAAAAAGAAGTACAAAAGCGAACTTATCCCTTTAAGGGATCTCTTCCAGTTAACTTTTTGGCTGTTTTGGTGAATTGTTAAAATTCATTAATTTAATTAATTGTTTTAGTGTAAAAATATTGCAATAGGAACGTAGCCTTATAGTTCCTAAACGCCATTTCGAGTTTCACTATACGTCACTGTCGCGTTATTAATGTGATTGAATTTCTTAAATATTTAATATTACATCAAAGATATTAAGAAGTTATTATTGTTAAACACATTCTATTTAACTAATAATTCGTTAAAAAAGAACATTTTTAAATAATATTACGCATTCGTCGCTCCAAAGACAATAATATATAGTACAAAGTACTGAAAGGTGGCGTTAAGGAAAGGTTTTGTCATTAAACTTCATTGTATTGTAATAATATGATTAATAATTATTTTTTTTAGAACACTTTTTAGTTCAAGTTTTATCAATAAAGCTTCAGAACATTTTAAACCTTTCTAGTTTTTTTTAAAACCCGTTCTAAAATGAGTGGCGTAATAGAAATTCTTACGAGCAGAAACGAAATCAAATTGAATTTTTTTACTGAAATAGTAATTTATTATAAATTTAGTATTTTCATGTTGCTCATTAATTTTTTTTAAGTGGAATTCCTCTAACGTCACCAACAACTTTTTCTGAAAACGCCCATCCATGCCATTCAAACATTCACATAACATTACAAATAAACTATTGAACTTTCTTTAAATATTGCCTTTGATTCCGAATCAGCATTAATTATTAAGTAAATATAACATGATTATCAACATGATTATAACAAAACACAGGATTATCTTACCTTGTTAAAATAGGAGTCGTATGAAGAAACCTATTTAAGGTGCAAACTCCACGCGACCACTCTAAACACATTTCACGGACAAACTGCTGTCATTTGAAACCAAATGACGACTACCATAGACTAAAAATGCCGCCATAATTGAGAATTTTCATGTATTGTGGTGTTTTATTGCCAGGAACATATTAAAAATACGGTCGCGTATACGGGAAATTCCCCATGCGCTATTTCGCGGGACCGATTAAAACCTGTATTTTTCAAAGAAATTTCTATGTAAACGCACTTGTTTTACGGTTTAAAATTAAAGATCGGTTCATAACTGACCAGGACACAACTGCTGACTTTTAAACAGTCTTATTTATTTATCTAACTCCGAATGTGGCGTGGAGGGTGTGGTGGGACACGTCAAATAGGACCAATTTTTTTCTTATTTTGGCTTTATTTTAAATTTAACAAAGATTGATTTGCATAATTCTACTGTATTTCTGCAGTTAATAAGTTATTTAATGTAAAAAAAAAAACATTTGATATGTCTTCTTTAAATTCGAATAATCAGCCATGAAAGTCATGGGACACGACTTTTTTCAACCAACAACTTTTTCTGAAAACGCCCAATTGGTGAACACGCATCGGGATGAAAGATGAAATGAAAATGCAATCAAAACATACGGTAGGGTCGGTAGGGCAGATAGCTAAGATTACTACTAAACAAGTTCATGCTTGTCGCCGCTTTGTAGCCGAACGCCGCGCGCGGCCGCGTCCCGTGGATTAAACCGGTTTTTGATAACGTTCTCGTTTCGTTTCCGTTCCGAACAAAATGTTGAACGAAGAACGGTTCGAAACGTTTTTAAAACGTTATTTTGAATAACGTTTCCGAGCCCTGGTCTCAGGTGACGAATCATGGATTAATTCATACGAACCTGAAAGAAAACATCAGTCAGTAGTTCTTCGTAGACGAGGTCAAACCAACGAAAGTGGTTCGCACCCGCAGCGAGTCACAGAAAATTGTCGCTACGTTTGTCTCAAAAAAGGGTCATGTTGCTACAATTCCTTTACGAAATCCGAAAAAATAACCCGAAACGTCGCACATTCCCTACAATGAAAGATTTATTACGCGGTCAATCATATACGTAATTCGATAAAAAAAAAAAAAAAGATTTCTTCGTTAATTTCTATATTTTTTCGTTATTTTGTATTATTTGTTAGAGAATCCTCCTTAATAATAGTTAACACATAGGTACTCTAAAAAAAACATTGGCTATCTTTTACGATTCAACAAAATACAGTTCTTTAAATTTAGGAGGGACGGACATCGTAGGCTAGTGTAATTGGGTCCCGATAGGTGCACGGAACCCTAAAAAATATCAAAAACCCATTTAGTAATACTTTATTCATTGACTGGTACTACACTGTAGTTGATTTAAGAAGTTATAGAGATTCAACCTACTTCAAAAACAGATCTTCGATAGGAATGATACCTCTGTGCAGTCTAGATAATGCAATACGACTATACAAAGGGTAAACTGGGTGAACCGTTACAAACATCATGAATATTCATGATTTTTCCAAGGTGATATTCGTGGATGAAAAGACATTTGTCACCAGTCAGGATGGCAGAGTGTCACTATGGCGACCAAATAATACACGTTATTTAGAACAAAACGTTCTCCCGAATCGTAACAGTGGGAGACTATCGTTAAATTTCTGGGGCTGGATGTCGGCAGCAGGTCCGGGGGAACTGGTAGAAGTTTCTACTAGATTAAACTCTGCTTTGTACATCGATATCTTGTCGGAGGTGCTCGTGCCGTCAGCCGCTGTGGTATATGGAGAAGAAACGCTCCATAGAATTTGTGCAAGATGGCTGTTCTGTACACAGATCTGGAATCGTACAAGCTTGGATATATCGCCAGAAGCTCTTGCGTGAACTTGCCTTGCCACCGAAATCAGCCGACCTCAATCCCATCGAGAATCTCTGGGCCATGGTGGTACAGGAGTGGGCCTCGTCACATGTACGAGACCGAGAATCATTACGTCAACATGTGCATGAGTTATGGGATTCGTTTAGAGGGTCCTCACTGTGTACGAACCTTGTTAATTCGATGCCCGAGCGGCTAGAAACAGTAGATAATGCAGAAGGGGGTACACAAAGTATTAACTTTAAGCTTCATTTGAGTATGATTTATTTGATTTAACCTCCAAAATTTTATCATTGCATTCATTTATTGGTGGCTGTTTATGAAACTCATAAGTATTATTATTTTATATTAGTTACGAGTACTCAAATTAAAATGACTATTTTATAACTGAAAGAGAGAAGAAATGTTTTGTTTGTCAAGCATAATAAAGTAAATAGCACTTTTAAATTTGCATTTTTTCTTATTACTTTCTTAGGGCAATTCGAAACAAAGAAAAAGTTTTAGTAGTTATGTAATTTTGATGAGTTCGGGGTTTACCGAATTTCGTTCTTTGCCGACTATTTCGATTTAGACACTTCACGTTACAGCTTCGCCGACTTTTTGACAGATAGTGCCTTGCCAATGGTTAGATGGGAAAATTGCAAGGGTTGACACTTTCGGATAGTGACAATAGCTTGACTTGTCAAAAGAATATTTTATTTTTCAATTCTACCCTTTCACCACCAATGCCAATGGCTTGATATGAAGTCAGTCGGTATCGTGTCCCACACGCCGTCGACTTCATATCGAGCCTGTTGCTTCTGTCAAATAGCAACCTACGTGCCTTCTAAAGAGGTTTAATATCGCATTTGACGTCTGTGACAGCTGGCGAATGCGGCACGCTTTTGTTTTTTTGACGTGGCGGCGAATGTGTAAGAGCAACCTAAATCCCAAAAGTTAAAGTAGCTACTGAAAAAAGAAGTTCTACATCTCTACTCCCCCCGCGATCCCTACTTACCCCATTTTTACAGAATACTTGAAACACTTAGCTTAATTCACCTGGGTGAATCGGGTGTATCCCACTATTTCCATGGAAATACAAAAAGGAAATAGTGAGACATCGTTTTTTTCCAATCTATATCCCACTAGCTTTCCGCCCGCGACTTCGTCCTCGCAGAAAAAAATCCATACAAACTTTCACACCCTGTTTTATTCCTTTAATTCATTTTCGGGATAAAAACTATCCTATGTTCAGCACAGAGTCTTAAAGTATCTCCATGCCACTTTTTATCAAAATCCGTTCAGCCGTAGTGTGAAAACGGAACAGACAGACAGACAGAGTTACATTCGCATTTATAAGTTTATAACCACATAAATACGTGACGCTTGGGTTTGAAGTGCTGCTAATAAATAATAGAATTCAAGATAGACAGCTGTCTATCAATATAATTCGATGACAATTATAAAAATTAATATAGGTTAGGTTCTTGAAAATATCGGAACATATGTGGAATGCCACAGTTACAAAATGGAAGTATAAAGGCGAGTATACAAGGTGATTTTGAGGCTGGATTATAAATAAATGTTAGCATGATTAATTTAAAGATATTGTGGCTGTCATTTTAACTAGACACTTATTTACCGTTTGTTGGAGGGCTGCACAAATTGACAACATTTCATTTTGGTGACACCTGCAAATTACTATACCAATCGAAAGGGTTTTGCCTCCTGAACACGGCCAAATATTTATTTAGATTTATTATTATTTATTTACAAAATTACAAGTAAGTTAAAAAAAATATCGAGATTTACCAATACTATGCCTGAATAGATATAGGGTGGAGGCTCCAGTAAATGAACGGTTAAGCGGTTACGCGTATTCAAAAAATAGTTTTGTTAAGAAAACAATTTTTAATAAAAATCTTGACTATCAGTATCACTTAAGAATCTATTTACCTTGATAAACGCATTTTTTGATATCTGACATATTTGCACTATTTCACGAAATTCTACTATTTAGGTGAAAAAATGGAAAAATACCCAAAACCCCCAGTGAATGAACAAGAAATTCTAGTTAATGAACGAAATAAAACCAGTGAATGAACTACCTTTATTGTATTGGTTTATTAAAGTTCATTCACTGGTTTCTTAACTCTAGTGAATGAACTATAATTATTGTCCCTAGTTCACTTACTAGATTTTCAAATACAGTGAATGAACCTACGTTATAAAGTATTTTTTATACTGTTCGAACACTAGATACAAGATTGACAATCTATTTGTGGTTTCATTTCTGTAATTGCAACCTTAATCCAACCAGTCAAATGATAGAAATCGCTTAAAGAGAATATTTATGTGATTCTAGTGCACACCCCCGTTTTTTCACTGGGTTTATGTGTTTATAGAGCTCCAGTTATAGAACACCTGTTATTTAGAATAAATTGCGACAAGTATATACTGATCACCTCGTAAAAAGTTCATGTAACCTATCCCAATATACAATAAACTCGCAAAATTTATAAAAACTACGTATGAAAGGTACAGGGTAACAAATAATCATAACGTGACACACCTGACTCCTTAATTCTGGCCCAAACAAAGAAAAAACACATCCACACCGACAACTTCTCTCAACCGCCATGCTGTCACTGATGCTTCAGAGTTGAAAAATATGTTGCCAACATTTTCTTAATAATCGATGGGTCCTACGAATAAGGGCCAAAGTCACATTTTGTAAATTTTGAGTTTTTTATGTTAAAAGCACCACAAGACCACCCTTAATAACATCATTTAAAAAAAAACACCGATATCTTACAAACGAACCTAGATATTTCTGCAGTAGAAAGGTAAATGTTTAGTCAATTTAAACGTAAAAGGGCCTAAAGAAAGTTTGATACTTTTACGCCGAGAAAAACCCGCCGTTCTTTTTAGTCTATGGGTCTATATGTCACATAGACACTTGTACGCTACCTACTCGAGTTCGTGGCGTATCGTGAGATTGCACAGTTTGGCCTTTTTTTTCAGAGCAACGAGGGGCAACAAACTTTATATTCTATGTATGGATGTATGTATGTTTAATTATGTAAGTTTGTATGCATGTAGGTATGTATTATACGCGATCAAAATCGGACGTTCCACTTTAGTTCCTAAACAATTGGACCTATTTTGATAAAAGTGATGTCGTATGATTCTGCAAGACGGTGCGAGTGTCATGGATGAATATGTAAGGGTGCGTCACACTAGTTAGCAGTGGGGTTTTACTTTCTACGTTTCTTTTCACTTTTACATTCCTGTTAGCTATGCGTAGATATAGGTAATGCATTTTTTTTAAATCTTCTGCCTTGTTTTTCACTGCCACTAAGACATTGGAAAACTCTTATTAACGTTTGTTTCGATGATGTGATGACCATTGTTAGACCTTGAAGAAGGTTTCCTACTGTTTTACATACAAAAGTCAAAGCCATATGTATTGACAACTCCCCAGAAAACTCCTTTGATGTTTATCGCCTGCAAATAATAAGTCTTTACCATTATGCAATGATGATGACCACGAACCTAAAAAAAATACGGACGTCACGTTGCACAAGAAAGGTGTGAAGTATGCAAGGTCGGCTTGAGTGACACTTTACGTCGTTACAGTCATTTTGCAGGCTTCACTCATGACTAGGGTTAGGACTTTTGGTGGCATATCGTGGTTCTAGAATCCATGGAGTCGCTATTTCCTAATTATTATAAACATGCCACTTTGATTTTGGCCTTCAGTATTGTGATATTCTAAAATAAACTAAATTGGTCTGATTTATCAATACCTACTTATATTTGTTTGTAACGCTTTAACAACGGAGATAATACTCCTTACCAAAATTCAATTCAAGTACATAACAAATTAATTAATGAATGAAATTAAATGAAATTTAAAAATATTGTTATGACAATACTGAAGGTCAAAATCAAGGTGGTATGTTTATAATAATTAGGAAATAGCGACCCCATAGATTCTAGAATCACGATATGCCACCAAAATTCCTGACCCTACTCATGACGTGGTTACGTCCGTTTTTTTCCGGTAAGTGGTCTTTACCTACTACCAAAATGTAATAACACCGGTGGTGTATCATCGGGTCAATCGAGCAAAGTGTTGGCAGCATTCCACGAGATGGACCGACGATCTGGTGAAGATTTCCGGTAGCCAATGTATGCATGTAGCACAAAACCGGCCATCGTGGAGATCCTTGAGGAATGCCCATGTCCCGCAGTGCCTCATGATGATCTTCGGGTACTCATACACGCGAAGTACCTACTCTTAACTTAAAGTTTCCGTCTAGGTGTGGGGTTCAAACAGAACAAATTTTGACTGCGTTTGATAATGTAAATGAAGAAGTTAATTTTTAATACAGTTGCTCAAAAAGTGGTACTTTCGTTTTAGGCGGAAAGTTTTTTTTATTTATTTTTTTATTTAGTGTTGTTCCAAGCCATGCATCTAACCAAAAAATCTGCATGTTCAACCACTTTAAGTAATATTTTCTCTTTTGATTAATTACTGTTTTATTAGACCTAATCGTTATTTGTCCTAACGCAACATTTGTCCGAATTATCGATCATCCTTAAGTCATTTTCACCTGAATTTTACAACTTTTTAGTGTTATTATAATACAACCTAACGTAGGTAGTTCGGGGTTAAAGGTACTACAACGTTGCAAGTTTTGAAATTAATTAACGTATATAGACCAAACTGGTTTATTTAACGTAAATTATCATCGTTTTATTATGTGCAAGTAATTTTTCGTCTTTTTGTGTTAAGTTAAGTTGTTTCAGGTTAGTTTTATAACGGACATTGTATAATTTAAGGTTTTGAAGTCATACACGTATATGTCTCAAAGTGACACATTGGCCTTTGTACTGGTTTTTTTTATATAAATAAATTGTGATAAATACACGTACAAAGGCTTAAGTGAGCTAGTTTTTTTATAAAATATATTTAAAAAAAAATGTGTGATACGATTGAACCTCATGGGACTTAAAACAGATATGCCAAGTTTCAGCACAAATGGATGAAACATCTCTGAGTTACGACCTTTACGGACTTTAAAGGCCCGACCTGTAAAATTAAGATTTTACACTTAGGCCCTTATTCGTAGGACCCATCGTAATGTTGAGAACCGAAAAAAAAAATCATGATATGGAAGAAATTCACAGAATATTTATTTTTGAGAAAAACGTGTCTAAAAAGTACGTTTTGTTCATTCACTGGAACCGTTCATTTACTGGAGCCTCCACCCTATTACCATTGCCTTTTTCACGAGAAAAAAAGCTGTCATACTTCAAATTTGACATTGACACTATTGACAGATGGATATATACTTAGAGAATAGGCTAAGTAAAGTTTTTGGAAGATATGTATATTATATTTTTTTTCGATAGTCGTCATCCTGAAGATCATGGAACTGCGGCTCTTTTATTTTTATTTCCTCTAATATTTTAGAATTTTTTTTTTTAGTTATGAAGTTGACATTTGTACACTTTAATGACCGACTAGCTTGTTGCCTTCGTACTTAATGAAAAAGAAAAAAAAACACTTCTATATCTGTCATTGTCAAATCAAATCAAAGTAAACAAACGATTCAATACAACGGCTCTTTTCTGTTTGCTTGTGTTTCATGTGATCATTGTTTTTAGAAATATTTTTAACGATCTCATAACGAACTCCGGTCTTTCGTTTTGCCGCTTTGCTCTAAGACCTTTGCACGATATTTGGTCATTTGTACCCCATATCGACTCCATCTTAGGTAAATCCTTTAAGCAATTAGGTATGATACTGCGAATTGGTAAACCTTTTACGAATACTTTGACACTTAAAATACTTTATAACAGTTATGTACGTAGTCGATTTGAGTTTGCATGTGCAATATGGAAGCCTCACTTTAATATTTATAGACAGGATAGAGACTGCAGAAAAAAAACCTAAAATCCCTTGATTTTAAATGTGGCAATGAATACAAAGATATAGAATCATTAAATCGTCACAAAATGCAATCCCTTGAGTGTCGAAGCAGCGACCAAACCAATGCTTAAAAAACGGTGACGGTACGGAATCGCAGTGACGCGTCGTATTAGCACCGTTTTTGACGCACGCTCCCCACACCGCTGCTTAACGTTGCGAATATCACGGCACGTCAAAATTGACGCCATGTTATTACTATGACACATTCTTTTGTTTACGCACCGTCTGTGAATTTTGAGCACCGGTGTGGAGAGCATGCGTCAAAAACGGTGCTAATACGACGCGTCACTGCGATTTCGTACCGACACCGTTTTTTAAGCATTGGTGTGGTCGCTGCTTAACATAATCAATAATCACATTGATGCCCCTAGCCTGCTAAAAGACGTTCAATTTAGAGCTTCAAGTACAAGAGAACGCCAATGTCTTTTCTCCATCCCTCATAGTAGAACAAACTACTATAAGAGCATGTTTATCAAGAGTGTGTGTACACTATATACTAATGATAAGAATCTTATAGATAGGTATAGACATATTCAACTGTAATATAAATTCATTAAAAAGTGTTTTTGTAACGTAGAATGAATAAGTATACTGTTTTTCATGTTAACGTCAAGCCACTGTTTTTTTATCTGTTTTATAAATACATTTTGTACCGAGGCACAAAATATGTTTTTAGGTAAAATAAATAGTAATCATTTTGTATACATTTTTGTTTGTGTTACTAACATTATTTATCTGTTTGATTTTGGGAACTATAGGTCTATTTAGAAGAATCTATTTGTGTTTAAATATACCTTATTGTATGACTGTTTGTTCCAAAAAAAAAAGTATATTTTACGGACAACGTAAAATGCATTTTCAACGCACTCTTGTTATTCGCAACTTGATCTTTAAAATTTGCTAGGTTTACACGGGCTTAGTATTTGTCATTAGTGTAAGTGTTAGGGACGTATCTGCAGTGACAAGTGGCAAGTAGCCAAGTAACAACCTGGATAGAATTCAGGTATTATTCCCTTTAGTAGTACTTTCCCCCCCCCTCCCTTTTTCTTCTCTTATTTTTCTCTCACTAATTAATGGGAAAGCTTCATGATGCTTTCCGTGGGGGTGTAACCTTCAGCTAACCTTCATTGTCAAGAACGCAGCCATAGGAACGTTCTTGTTTTATTATTTCAAAACTACGTCAATCAGTTGCGATGTAAAAATGGAAGAGCTTGTATGGTACCCGAAGCATATATCTCGAAAATCCATGCAATTCATGACTGTTTCCTGAGAAAGCTCACACCTAAAGAAACGTTGACCTGCCACGCGGTGAGGTGATCAATTAAGCTGGCGCATGGCGGTGCAGATGAAGGTGAATTTGGTTCAAGATCCATATCTACAAGGCAGTCATTTCGAATAAATACAGTTCACATATCATCGGGAGCATCGTTTATCCCACATTTTGGGTGTTAGAGAATGGTATTAGTAGTATACTTGAGTAATCAAACTTCACTTAACATGAATGTTCACACCACCCGACAAGTGACAAGTATTAGTAGACTTTTAAATGGGTACCCCCCATTTAAAAATCTTCTAATGTCACTTGACGCTTAGTAAACAGGACCAGCGGGTTAGGCTCTTGCAATCACGATCGTTTTAAATTTGAAAATCGAAGGCTTGTCTGCATACAAAATGAAAACAATTGTTCCACTTTGAAGCCCCTCACAGGGGCTATTGCCTAACGCAATTGCAATCGTTTTCTTTTTGAAAATCAAGGGCGTGTCTCCATATTAAATTGCGATTGCAAGTGCGTTAGGCAATAAGCCAGCGGTTTCTGGTCCGTAGCATAATATCGAAAATCAAATTTCATAAGTACGAAATTTCTAACACTAAACTTCGAATATCAAAATGTCTTAATGCACTTTTAATGGAATGATCTCATTTTCGAAAATCAATATTCCTTTGTATAAAATGCCTAATAACTAAACTTCAAACTCAATATTTCTAGTGCTCAAAAACTAGTGACCGACCGAAACATGTTACTTTGCCGAAACCGAAGGTTCGGTTTCATTGTAGTTTCGGCCGAAACCGAAACCGAAACCGAACCTTTTATAAAAAAAAAAGTCCTTAAAAAGTCGAAAAAATGTTAGTAAGCCCGTTTTTTTCTACAATTAATATTTCGCCGACCTATAATTGACAACATTTCATTTTGGTGACACCTGCAAATTACTATACGAATCGAAAGGGTTTTACCTCCTGAACACGGCAAAATATTTATTTAGATTTATTTTTCTTTATTTACAAAATTACAAGTAAGTTAATAAAAATATCGAGTTTTACCAATACTATGCCTGAATAGATATAATACCATTGCCTTTTTCACGAGAAAAAAATCTGTCATACTTCAAATTTGACATTGACACTATTTGCAGATGGATAGATACTTAGGGCCACTTGCACGCAGAATTTAACCCTGGGTTAAGGCACTAACTCGAGTTAGTAGACGTTAGATTCATACGAAAACTGTCATTTTAACTCGAGTTAGTGTCTTAACCCAGGGTTAAACTTTTCGTGCAAGTGGCCCTTAGAGAATTATCGGTTGACATGATACTTTTTTATATACAGATTGGACTAACATAATATGTCCATTGTGTCGTAGAAATGAAGTTACGCCCTTTTAGAATAAGTACATCTTAATAAATTAATAATAAAATAATTAAACATTCTAGAGAAAATTTAAAACTTAGTGTCTTCCTCCTGCCAAACAGTATCTATAAAATGAATAAAATTAAAGTCTTGAAAATATGAAATCTTGTCAATTACAGGTTTCTACTTTCAAAGATTTATCACAATGAAATTTCAGCACAGTTACAGAGGTTCTGTTTGAAAATTTAACTACCCTATAAAGTGAAAAAAATACATTATTTGTAACACAAAGTAACACGAGCAAAGCGCACTGATTTAGGTAGTTGCCGGCGGAGTCAGGCGAGTGACGCCATATTGCCAGCCGTGCCGAGCGCGCCCGACGTTAGCCGAGCGCGACCCGAAGGTACGATGTTGTAAGTTTCGGCGCGGCCGAAAGGTTCGGCCGTTTTTGGCCGAAACCGAAACCGAAATTTCGGTCGGACACTATCAAAAACGCTACGTACTAAAAGCTTTGTGACAATTCTTCGAAAATCAATACATTCAAACTTAAAACTCCACCCCTAATGAACGTAACGTACCTTCGATAATTAAAATGTCGTTCGAAATTTCGCACTTTATACATTTTAAACTTAGGTCAACCGGGCGTAGGTATAATGCCGTTAGTTTTTTCGTGCACTTATGCCCGGTTCCTATATTCCAGAAACGAATCGTTTTCCTTACGTCTCGTTAAAATTTGACACATTGTGTACGTAGCAAATGTCAAATTTTAACGAGACGTAAGGAAAACGATTCGTTTCTTGAATATAGGAACCGGGCATTAGTGGTATTGTACTTTAGACGTTTAAAAACAGGCTAATTAAACATAGGACATGAATCTATAGGAATTTCCTACATTATACATTTTGATATTCGAAGTTCTGTTTTTAGGAATTTCGTACTTATGAAATTTGACTTTCGATATTATGCTACGGACCCGCGGTTTCTTATCACTCGCACTTACATTTGAATTAATACTAAGCACTTATGCAATATGTTTACACACATCTGACAAGTGTAAGTGACCAGTACTAAGCATTAGCTACTATGTTCATTGTCATTTTGGTTAGTTTCAATATTCGTGGTATGATGATAAAGGCCTTCCTCACGGCCGGGTATCGATTATAGTGTAAAGTGCGATTTTATTATGTCGTTGCATTTAATGGCGCCGTTCAATTTGTTATCTAGCACTTTCTTTTCCACAGCTTAACTCGATGTTAGAAGAAAAGAAGCTGAGTCAATTCGAGCTGGTCACTTGAAACTTTGTCTATACTTAATTACACTTCGTAACCAATTTCAGGATTTCTCGATTAAAATTGTAACAACTTAGAAATTATATTATAGGCCAATTAAATGTTTTTCTTTAAAACCCTATTCGAGGGCCGTCGGTTACCTTAACGTGATAAAAAATATCATAGTTTTTATTCTCCGTTTATTACCTACTGTTTTGTTATTACCCAACCTTGTTACAAAGTCGTACTCCTTAGAAGTTCGAATCTTCGATTAAGGCTGCGTGTCCACCAGAGATGTGCGAGGATGCGTTGCGAGGGATGTGTTTGTCATGAACCAATAGAAACACTTCATTTACCTATACTCGCTTAGCTTAGCTCTGGTGGAAACAGCTCAGCGGAGCGAGGTTTTCGTACATACAAAAAAAAAAGGGAGTGTGCGAGGATTGTGTTGCGAGGAGTGCGTTGCGATATGTGTTGCGAGGCGGCGTCTGGCTCCGCTCCCACCTCACCGCACCCCGCCCGCTTATTTAAAAAGCGCTCGCTTATTTAAAAAGCGCCCACTACACATCCGTGCTACGCATCCTCGCACCGCTCAGATACCTCGCCAATCTTTGGTGGAAACATTCACATCGTTACACAGCCTCGCGCCGCTTAGCTACCTTGCACATCTCTGGTGGAAACGCAGCCTTAAGCTTTACTTTTAAAATTTGAAATTGATTATAAAGTCCCAAGGTCAGAGGCACTCTGTATTTTATTATAGTCAAAAGTCTAACCTAACCTGACTGAAAATTCGGTCGTATGAGGTGAAAAAGTAGCCATTGTTTGACGAGCATTGATATCATATCATGCATTGAATTTTCTGTAAAATACGGAAAAAATTTACTTAAAAACTCAGTACCTACTCGTCCCTCACTTACTTACACACATTAATATTTAACCTGTTGCGTTTAAATTTAGCCTTTAATTCTTTTTTAGTTTTATCAAGGCTTGTATATCGGTATTTATGTATGCGTTTTCTTTATTTATTATTTTACTTATTTTCATTTATTTTTCCGCTATAAGTATTATGTAAGTAGTTTACACATATAATATAGTATGTTTGGCCAGCGTTCCGTGAGTCACTGCCGGTACTGGCTGAAAATCAGCCCTGTATGTGTTTGACACTTCAGCATTTTGCTGAGCCAGTGTCCGTTTCACCGCCGCGAGGACAAACATTTGCGTGCTATCCCAGTTTCCTTCACTGTTTTGTTGAATCATTTGTATATTTGTGTGTCTTATGGTTGGTGAATTTATTTATACATTTATAAATGTATTTCTTCTTCTTCTTACTTTTTGTGTATGTGATTATAACTTAATATAATAACTCAGTGTTTTGATAGTTTTAATATACAGGGTGAAATAGGGGTCGTGATCCCAACCATTTTTTCTGACTCGGTAAACGTTTGCGATGTTACCTGTATATATTTCAATTGAAACAGAGATGGTTCGGTATTTACGTATTTTAATTAAAAAACGTTAAGTAACTTAAAATGCGTGGTCACCCTACTTTTCCAATTACAACCTCTTTGAAAACAAACTGTCTGATAAAATACTTGTCAAAGTCAATAAACGTGTCAACAAAGATTTAAAATAAAATTAATGAATTATGCCTCCGGCGTACCCATTCTCGAATATCGAGCGATCAGATATGGTTATGTTTTACTATCAAACAAACAAACTACCAGAGCAGGTGAGATGTTTCATCAGCGATATCCCAATTTGCCAATACCAACTAGATGTTTGATAAACGCAATGGTGCAAAATCTTCGAGATCACGGGCAGTTCAGCGTTCCAACCGACGCCCAAGGACGAGATGGCGACAGGCCAGAAAGGCGAGGCAACCCCGAGAACCTGAATCAACGCATACTGAGATATTTTCACCGAGATCCGCAACGCAGTACCCGACAAGCTGCTAGAAGGTACAATGTCAGCCAATTTTATGTCTGGAAACTGCTTAACGCTACTGGATTGCATCCATACCATTTTTTACCCGTCCAGGATATCTCCGCCCCTGATCTTCCTTTACGAATAAACCTATGTCGATGGATTTTAGAAAATGACGAAATGAATATCTTGTGGACTGATGAGAGTACATTTACGCGTATTGGTTTGTTCAATGTGCACAACGAACATTTTTGGAGTGCTGAAAATCCGCATCAGACACTATTTAGTTTAAATGTTTGGGCGGGAGTTATTTACGACGTTGTCATCGGGCCTTATTTTATTGAAGGCACTTTGACTGGTATGAATTACCTTGATTTGTTACGAGAAGTTGTCCCGGAATTATGGCGAGGCGTCCCGGAACTTTACTTAGAAAACCTCCATTATCAACCAAATGGTGCTCCTGCTCATTTTCATAACCGTGTTCGTGATTATTTAAATGAACAATTTCCGCAACGATGGATCGGTAGACGTGGACCTATTCCATGGCCCCCTCGCAGCCCGGACCTCGCACCGCTGGACTTTTTTCTTAGGGGAGAGGTGAAACGATTGGTCAGCGAATTATTGTAGACTTTGAAACGGTTAAGCAAAATCACTTTGCTCTAAACAGATTAAAGGGAGATCTTAGACGACGGGCGGAATTGTGCATACAGGAACAGGGTTCACATTTTGAACAACTTTTGAAGTACATTTAGCGTTGTAAATTTTGTGTAAATAAAGTTTATATTTTTTTCAGTGGTTTCCTTCTAAATAATACAAAGTAATCGTAGTAGCCATAGAAGGAATTTTTCTTATCTGTCTATCAGTATCGTCATAATAACCTCTTTACATACTTACTGCGATGATTGTTAAGTACATGCACTTGCCATAAGTTTTCTTGGGAAACAGAAGGGTGACCAATCTCAAATCATCCCAGTTTTTTTTTATTATTTGCTGTACTGACTAAAATAAGTCGCAGGAACACTGTTAGTCCTAACCTCGTGATCCTTAGAGGAAACTAAGTTAAATGCGTCTTTCTTGCTCCACGACCCCTATTTCACCCTGTAATATGGTTTGCTGCTGATGGTGCGAATGTTATGGTGGGCAATCGAAATTCATTAAGAACTTTGTTAGTACAGGATGTGCCCTTACATAATTTTCTTTACACGAGGGTGAATTGAAAAGTTTTGAGCCTGAGGTTGATAATGAAATTAAAAAGAAAAAATAATACTGGCACGTAACACTTACATGTTTATTTATCATAATGCCACTATCTTTTGTTTTTCTTCTGTCACAATTGCAAATTTTGTAATCGATTTACTAAACGAGGTTCGCGGTTTCCTTTAGAATGGATAAAATTGAGCACCGTTCTGTCATAAAGTACTTACAAAAAAATGTTTAACGCCGAAGCAAATTTTTGAAGATATGTGCCAGACTTTAGGAGAACCCGCTCCATCACATGCCACCGTAAAACGATGGGTAGCAGACTTTAAACGGGGCAGAGAAGCAGTTGAAGATGAACCCAGGTGTGGTAGACCAATAACGGCTTCCACAGACGAAAATGTCAATAAAATACTAGATGGGTGAATTTTTAGAGAAGTTTTTTAGCTGTCCCAAGGCTTTAAAAAAAAAACTAGTGAACAAACTACGATAAATATATTTTTAATACATTAAACAGGATAAAATACGACGAGGCATAATATTATAAACACTCTTGTTTTAAACAATAGCTGGAAAAAAAATAACGAAATTTCAGATTACTCGTACTAGGAGCAGCAAGTCTGTGAGGCTTGTCCCACTCGCGATTTCCTCCACTTAAATTATTATAACTTTACTTCAAGTCAACTTATCGATAAGTTATATACATTATTAGAAAGAAGAATAAACAACGCATTTAAATAAATATTACTCATTGCTAATATTTCTTTATTTAAAATTATTTAGACCATTTTGTCTTTGTCCCACGATTAGCAACAAATTCGTAACGTTCAAACACCTGCTGTTACCTGATTGGTCGACTAACCTACCGCTATCTTTGCGATCCTATTGAGTCGACCGTTAGTTGTGCTTCGGCCATTGTGTGGAGCGGACACGCTGTTGCCAAGCATTCCGACTCTGTTGAGGTAAGTCCTTCACACGATCTATTTGGTTCTCTTAAACGTCATTTCCGTGGATTATTGTATAAGGATGTACAATGTCTTATTTCAGTTAATATTTTTATATTTAATAGGAAACGTTGTTATCATTTATGAGAATTTGGTGTATATTTTTTTGCTTTATTTGTTTAGTAGTTATTTTAAAAATACTTAGTTGTCGTCATCTCGGTGGCACTATTTCGGTGGCATTTTCATCCACCGAAATGACGAATTTGGCACCGAAATGACGATTGACGTTATAATATGTACTAAATGCACTTAAATGCATTATTACCACTGTTAAAATTATTATCACTGTAAATAGTGATATGTTAGTGTCACCATGATATCCAAAACACGTCTAATGGGCATAGCCCTGTTTCAGAATTCATTAAGATTGCTCCTGTGCTAGCACCAAACTATCCCTTCTATATAAAAACGAAAGTTTATTGGTTTTGGTTCGTCTGTCTGTCCGCCTTAATAACTGTTTAATACTTATCATAATGTAAAATCAAAAAATATACGATTACAGAATTCATAACATTAAATATGTAAAACTTTAATTTGGGCTGAAATGGGGTAGCTTTATTAATTCTACAATTCATTATATTTTTTAAGGTAAAACAAGAAAAATGGCTAAGACAAAGAAAGACAGAAAGGAGCAGTTGGAAAAAAAGAAACTTGCTGAGAGAATTAGAAAAGCTAAAATAAAAAAAAAACCCGAAAAGTATAAACAATATTTAAAAAAAAACAGAGAAAGATACTATAAAAGTAAATCAAGTAAACGCATTATTTCAAAATAAAAGACATGCTATAAAAGAGAAAAACTTTTTCAGAAATGCTCAGTTAACTTATTAATGTACTCAATAGGCCTTCTTACATAATATATTCGCGATTATACTTATAAATCAGTTTGTAATATATAATTTCACATTGATTTTCTAAGCAGCCGTCATTTCGGTGCCACTGCCATCATTACGGTGGAGATTTTTTTTTTAAATTTAATTTCTACTAAATTACTGACCTGAAATGGGTGCCTCATGTATATTTATCATTCTTAATTGAATCTTTAACCTATAAAATTATAATTATCATCAAAAACTAAAAAAAAAAATTTGCCACCGAAATGACGAAAAACGATGGCTTCAAAAATCCACCCAGATATGGTTATGGAATGACAGGCGGTTGAAAGTTGCAGAGATAGCAGAGAAAATTGCCATTTCCTATGAGCGAGTACAAAACATAATCACCAAGGATCTTGGATTTTCTAAGGTCTCTGCAAGGTGGGTACCTAGACTGCTTTCCGCTGAAAATAAACGCACCCGCCATACAGTGTCACAGGATTGTTTGAATCTGTTTCAATGCGACTCACAAAATTTTCTCGGTCGTTTCATAACTATGGACGAGACTTGGGTCCACCACAATACACCGGAGTCAAAAGTGCAATCCAAACAATGGAAAAGGTCAGGGTCTCCACCTCCCAAAAAAACTAAGGCAATTTTATCAGCGAAGAAGGTAATGGCTTCAGTTTTTTGGGATTGCAAAAGGGTCATCACGGTCGATTATCTCGAAAAGGGTAAAACCATACATGCTGATTACTATTACACCCTCTTACAACGTCCGCGTGAAAAAATTAAAACGAAAAGACCTGGTATGATATCTAAAAAAGTGTTGTTACACCAAGATAATGCACCTGTCCATACTGCAGCGAAATCTATAGCACAAATACATAACTGTGGGTGAATTGTTGCCGCATCCACCCTATTCGCCGGACTTGGCCCCCTCTGATTATCATCTTTTCCTGAACCTAAAAAAACACTTGGCAGGACGGAAGTTTTCGACGGATATTGAGGTACAAGAAGCTGTGATTAAATATTTCGATCACCTTGAAGATTCTTTTTTTTTACAAGAAATAATGAAGTTAGAAGCCAGATGGCAAAAGTGGATCGTTTTGGAGACTATGTAAAGAAATAAAATTGTTATAAAAACTCAAGTCTTTATTTTACAGGTTAGGCTCAAAACTTTTCAATTCACCCTCGTATATGTTTGCCACTCATTCGCTCTGTGTGCTTTAAATGCATGGAAGAAGATTCAAACCAATGTTGAAAACTTGGTTAGAAATGTTTATACAAAAACATACAACAGCATAGAGTCCACCTTGAGCAGGCGTTTGCTAGATTAGATGAATACGGGTTGACGATTAATTTGAGAAAGTGAGCATTCGGTTACCAGAAAGTAGATTATTTAGGCTACGAGGTTAGCGCGGAAGGCATTTAACCGCTGTCTGAGAAAGTTACAGCTATAACGCAATTTCCAAAACCTCAAACAATCAAACAGCTCAGGCGATTTCTTGGAATGGTCAAATTCTATAGGTCGCATTTAAGGAACGCAGTCAACTATCAGGCGGTTTTAAATAGGTACCTGGTAAATTCAATCAAGAAAGACAAAACAATAATTCAATGGAATGACGAAGCGTTCGCGCAATGTAAGAGCAGTTTGCGTAGCGCAACACTCGCTTAGCTTATCCGGTCGAAGGCGCGAAAATGGCTCTTATGGTCGACGCGTCGGACACCTGTGCTGGCGGAGTATTGCAACAGTGTATCAAAGGTAATTGGAAACCATTTGGCTATTACTCAAAAAGTTTCACAGTAACGCAGCGTAAATACAGCGCTTATGCTCGGGAGTTACTAGCTATTTATTTAGCAATGGTGCATTTCAGAAAATCGTACTAAAGGAGGCCACTTACCATTTAAACCGATCATAAGCCATTGATTTACGCGTTTAGTAAGTTAAGCAGCGACAAGAAAACCCCGAGGAGCACACGACAATTGCTGTTTATCAGTGAATTCACCACAGATATACAACACGTGTCGGGTAATCACAATGTAGTGGCCGATGCATTATCTCGCGTCGAGACAATATCGAGTCCCACGGTTTTAAATTACAACGAAGTCTCCAGGGCGCAGGCTGCAGACCCTGATTGGCATATATCGTTATCGCGGGAGCAAATACGATTTGACAGTACTGAAAGATTATGAAAAACAGTCAAAAACAGAAATGACATTCGTATAGAGACACGTTTATACCTACGAGTTTAAAATGTATAATTATTTTATTGAATATCAATGCTATCTTACCTCCGTACTTGACTTGATTAGTTCTTAAAAAGATTACCTATTAGGTACGCAACCTCATCAGTCACTTTAGACATTTGTCATTCTTGATTGATTTGTATTTGTAACAACATAATTAAATAGAAGTAGTGCTTTTTAAAATGCCTCGAAAGAAAATAACATGTGATGAATTTGTGAAGTTGTTCATACAGGTTTATCCCGAGTTAGAGGCTCGTGATACAAAACTATTTTGCTCGAAGTGCAATATTAGTTTTTGTAAAACAAAATCTTCTGTGAAACGTCATATTAACTCGCAAAGACATACTTCTATCAAAAAAAATTTTATGTTGGAACTGAAAAAATTTCTAGTAAGCTGTAACATGCCGTGGTTTCAGATAGAGAATCCTGTATTTAATTTTTTTATTGAAGATTGCGTATCGGAAAAATTTGAAAAAACTCTTGAGGTCCCTTCAGAATGTTTGTTGAGGCAGACTTACGTATATGAATTATACAACGAAGAGATGGAAAAAATTAGAGACGAATTAAAAGACTCGTATATACAGGGTGTCCCAGAAACCAACGTCAACCCTCCTAGGGCTGATAGAACAGCTCATAAGCTATCGATTTAACCCCCATGTATGTTCAGCAATTGTTATTAGTTTCCGAGATATTTATCATTTTAATCGGATTTTTTGTCATTTTTCCTTATGTCCATGATACGAAAAACCCCTAAATTCATGTATTTTTACTTTTGTTTTTCAGTGTTTTCTTGCATGATTAGAATCACTGTGAAATAAGGAAGTTTTTAAAGCTAAATGCCATTTTTTTTTTTCATTACAACTTTTTGAGTAATCGCACAGAGTTACTTTCTCCATACTAAGGGAACCCCGCGTTTGATTTTCACCAAGTATGGAAAAACAAACTTTGCGTGTTTACTCAAAAAGATGTAATGAAAAAAAAAATGATATGTAGCTTTAAAAACTTCCTTATTTCACAGTGATTCTAATCATGCAAGAAAACACTGAAAAAAAAAAGTATAAATACATGAATTTAGGGGTTTTTCGTATCACGGACATAAGGAAAAATAACAAAAAATCCGATTAAAATGATCAATATCTCGGAAACTAATAACAATTGCTGAACATACATGGGGGTTAAATCGATAGCTTATGAGCTGCTCTATCAGCCCTAGGCGGGTTGACGTTGGTTTCTGGGACACCCTGTATAGGTATATGTAAGTGTTGATGAAACCATAGATGCTAGAAGTCGCCAAATCGCTAATGAGATAGTAGGTGCAATGCTTGAAGATGATGTTGGAACTCCACACGTGCTGTCAAACAAATGTTTGAAAGATCGCAATTTACCAGATTCGCTACTCACCAGATTCGCAATTCACCAGATTCGCAACTAACCAGACTTTGTATCATCAAACAGGAAATGCACTTTAGATAACCTCTTGCATCTCTAACAGAGAATAAAGGTCAGATATCATTAATAAGTAGCTGGCAGTTTATTATTGTATTAACATTCAATAATATGACATTGAGTGACAATATATTCATTTTAAAATAATTACTTATTATTGTATTTTATGTGCAATTGAATTAAATATATAAAAATAGTGCGTATAAATACGTAAGTGTGATTTCAATGATGGATGAAACTGAATTAAAATTTATAGGAAGTGAAAGAGGAAGACCCGTTTTACTGCACGCGGGCTTTAAATATATTTTTGTCCTAAAAAATAAATCCGGTTCAACTAATTGGAGATGTAGTCATCAAAAAGAATGTACTTAATACTTCGATCACTTTGGATGCCAACAATTCTATTATAAGATACCCACGGCATTGTTGCTCTAAAGATCAGGTGCGAAATTCAATTGACGCAATTATGGCAGACTGTAAAGACGATGTATGTAATAATTTGGACTCTGTGCAACAAACCTATGAAAAACATTTTTGTAATAAATCTTCCAAATACCAAATTGAAAGCCATAATGTACCTTCATTCCCATCAAAGAAGGACACATTATACAGAGCACGAGCAAAATTTTTAAAAATCGGCCGAGGTTTGGCGAAAAAACCTGCAGATGTCAAATTGCCAGATCATATTGTGCAAGATTTTTTTATGTTCGACGATGGGATCGAAAACAAAATAATCTTTTTTAGTACTCCATTAGCAAGAACAAATCTGACATTTGTTGAAATGTATAATGGAGACGGCACTTTCAGAGCAGCACCGAAAAGCCATTCTACCAGATATACACATTGCATGCAGACTTATCGCCTGGCAATAACGAAGAAATTAATTTCGTGCCACAAATTTACGCTTTTCTGCCCGATAAAAGTAAAAACACGTACAAGCGATTTTTTTCAGTACTTAAAGAACAATTTGGAGTTAATATAAAATTGTATAAATGTGACTACGAAATTGCCGCCATAGAAGCTGTCAAGGAAATATTTCCCGATGCAATTGTAAAGGGGTGCTATTACCATTTTCAAAACGCAGTATGGAGAATGAGCAAAAAAAATGATTTTGTCGACACGGAAAACGGTAAACAAATTACTCATTTTTCAACGCTCTTACCACTTCTACCACCAATATTAATCCCTGAAGGTTTTCTAAGCATCTGTGAATTGGCCTCAAAAAATTACTGTTTGGAAAAAAAATAAAAAATTTCATAGATCAGTGGATTAATAAAATAACCAGTGATGTTTTTAGCTGTTATGGAGAGAAGAACAGAACCACAAATGCCCTAGAAGGATGGCACCGACGCCTAAACACAAAGATAGCAGCTAAGCCGTCTTTGCTTAAATGCATTATGATATTAAAAAAAGAAGCGGAAGTCCAGGACATTAAAATACAAAAAAAAACATTGCATTATAAAGGGAAGAAAAGAAAATCTAATCTAATTATAGAAAAAAATTAAAAAATAAATAATATTATTTCAGATTGTCTGCAAAATAAAATCAGTGTATTGATAAAAAATGATAAAATGATAAAATGTTTATTATATTTCTTTCTTACATAGCTACAGACAAGGTTGAGGTCTCCTTTTAAGTATTAACAAATACCTGTGTCAGGAGACCCCGCTCTCCCATGATTAGCGTAACAACATTATAGAAACTAAAATAAAATTCAAGAGAACTTAAACTCTTATGAAAACAAGTAAATTTAAGAGAACTTTAACTCTTATGAAAATAAGTAAATATAAGAGAACTTAAACTCTTATGAAAACAAGTAACAAAATACTTAATTATGTAAAAACAAAACAAAAATTTATCAAATATGTGTGTGTGTGTGTGTGTGTGTGTGTGTGTGTGTGTGTGTGTGTGTGTGTGTATGTGTGTGTGAGTGTGTGCATGTGTGTGTGTATAGACCAGAACACTTATGAAATAAATGTCATTAGCTCTTCTGTGTCATGATAATCTAGGTTCTTTACCCATTCTGTTATTTTTTTCTTGCATTCAAGGTACGTTAATTTATATAAATATGTTAAGAGTTTTATTTATTTTATTATACAAGTGCGAGGATTGTTTGGTGTATTTCTGTCTGGCAAAGCAGGTATTAACTGTGTTTAGAGGAGCAACAGAGAAATTCCTTCTTTTATTTATGTTGGAAGGGTTTAGTGGTAGGCCTTTGTGCGTTCTCAATATGATACGGATAACATACAGCTTTCTTACTGTAGTCATATCGCTCAACGAGTAAAGCTGATCAGTGGGAAATCTCTGCGGTTTGAAAAACATGACTTTTAATAGTAAACGCTGTGCTCTTTCTAACTCCAAGAATTTTGTTTTTGAACTCCCACCCCATAAGGGGATACAATAAGTTATAATTGATTCTGCTAATGCAACATACACTTTTTTAAGTAGAGAGGGTTCAGTTATTTGTCTTAGATTTTTAAATATATATATAAGTTTTCTAATTCTATTGGCTACTAAATCAACATGAGAGTGCCACGAGAGACGCTGGTCAATTATAACCCCCAAGTATCTGGTAGAATTTACTTTGTTGATGGCGGTACATGCGCAGGTTTTAATTAGTGGGTTTTTACATCGGTGGATTTTTAACTCTAGGTCGTTGTTGGGTTGGTTTCTATTGTTAATTGAGAAGCATATATAATTGGTCTTACCAGTATTAAGTGTGAGGAGATTTTGCTCTAGCCAATCAGCAACTTCAATAAGTCCTAATTCAGCTTTATTTTTTACTTCGCTCCAAGAGGAGCCCGTGAACACTAGCGCTATATCGTCAGCATAAGAAAAGACTTTTCCGTTCCCGGGGTTTAGGTTGCATAAACTGTTAATGTAAATTAAAAATAGTGACGATCCCAGGACACTACCCTGTGGGACCCCGAAAGTTATTTCTGCGTCATCACTGATAAAGTTTCCTATTCTGACTCTTTGAGTTCTATTTGAGAGATAATCCTTGAAAAGCTCTAGGGGTGTTCCTCTGATACCAATGTGTTCCAACTTGTTCACTAAGGTGGGCAGTGAAACGGTGTCAAACGCCTTTTTGAGATCCACAAATACAGTTAGGCATTTCTGTATTTGGTCAAGCTGGCTAGAAATGAGCGCGCTTAAGGCATGTACAGCGTCTTCCGTTGACTTTCCATGTCTAAACCCATATTGTGCATCAGTTAGGATACTAAATTTATTAAGGTATTGAATTAGTCTATTGTTAATTAATTTTTCTAGTATTTTAGAAATGGCTGGTAGTACAGATATTGGTCGATAATTGTTCTATCTCCTACTTTATAAACCGGCGTAATAATGGATTTTTTTTAAGGGAGATGGGAATATTCCTGCAGAAAAACAAAGGTTAGTTAGATGACTTATTACTGGGACGACTTCATTCTTGGCAATCTTGAGGAAGCTGGTCGTAATATTATCCCACCCAGGGGCACTGTCAGACTTCATGCTCATCAGTACGCTGTGAACCTCGTCAGGACATGTATCTATGAGGAGAAATGATGAACAGTGGGCAGTCGGGGCTTGTGCGGAGTTAACAATTTGGCGTATCGTAGAGGTCGTTTGGGGAATATTCTCGGCCAAGTCTTTTCCTACGTTGGCGAAAAAGTTATTAATGTAAGAAACTGAATCATCAGGTGTTAATTTACTACATAAGAGTTCAGTATTAGCAGTCTTTTTTTGAGCTATGTGGGTTATTAGTTTAATGTTTTTCCATAAGGCTTTCGAGTTTTTTGTAGATTTATTTAATAACTCTCTATTATATTTGCGTTTTAGTTTTTTAATTACATTGTTACAATAATTTCTATACTTACCTTTTATATGTTAAATTTAAGATTTCGTTATTTGGGTCTGATTTTAAATCCTTTTGTAGTTTATTTCTATTTTTGATGCAACGTAGTATGCCAGGTGTTATCCAAGGCTTTATGATTCTCTTATTTTTGGGAATACACACAACTTTAGTATTTTCCTGTACTGCCTCGGTTATTTTCAATATTAGCTGTTCAATCATTACGTTAGGATCATGACTGAAAAGCAGTTCTGATAAATTCTTCTTGGATAGTGTTTCAAGGGCTTTGTGGAAATCTGTAATAACTTTGGTTTTTAAACTACTTTTTTGAGGTTTTTGCTTGATGAGGAGGAACACCATTAGGTGGTCTGTTATTGAAGTAGCAAGAACCGCAATAAATTCGGAATTAATTTGTTGATTAAGCTTTATCATTAGATGATCCAGGCAGCTATTATCTCTAGTGGGAAAGCAGTGCCCTGAAAGCAGTCCATTAATAGATAACATGTTTAAATATTTAGATCTATTATTTCTTTCATAGGAGTTTTCATTTGATCTAGGTAGTATGTTTATATTTATATCACCGGTTATAATTATGTTTTTATTTTTATCTATGGTCTCTAAATGTGTATTGAGATCTATAAACAAGTCAGCGTTAGGGTTTGACGGTGAGCGGTAGATTCCGAGAATGGTATGGTTTTTAGCTTCGATTTGGAGGCATGACGCTCCATTCAGTATTATTTCCTTAGCAGTAGATTGGATAGAATTTTTGACGAATATAACTACGCCATCATTTTGGTTAGTGTGCTGGGTGGTTGCAAAAGAGTTATAAGAATTTAAGCTGGGAATCTGTTTATCGTTATTGAGTCTACATTCGGTAAGAACTATTAAGTCAACTTGAAAGTTCAGGCTGGTTAGTGTTACATCTAGGTCGTCTATATTTGCATATACACTTCTTATGTTTTGTGTAATGACCGTAAGATCCTGGTCCGTAACTTGTACGTGTTTAGATAAGTCGTCAATATTACACTGAATAACTAGGGCTATTTCAGTGTCGTCTATTTCATTTACATTTTCTATTTGGCTACCCATTATCTGATGATACTAATGCATTAGTGTGATATGTTGGTATTGAGGGTAATATGTCTTTCATAATTTTTTCTATAAAGGACTTGTCAGTCTTTTTAATTTTATAGTGTGATAAGTAAAATGTATGCTCGTGAAGATGTTTATTGGTGGGTGTGATTGTGTTATAGTGTTGGTGGATTAGAAAAAAGTATGTGTGTATGAGTTGGATATTGACGGGGTTGCGTGAGTGTGTGTGTTTTTTTGAGTTACATAAAACGATGTGTATGACAGAACAGTAAAATAAAATTGAGTCTAATATTAGTAATAATAGCAATGCATATAAATAATGATACACAGGTAGATGGTATTGCCAAACAATATTAACTAATATTAGTCAGATTTTTTGTAGTTCATGTACCTGTGCCTCGTTGTTTATAGTAATAATTGGCGAGTTTTCGTCTTTCCGTACGTAAACTTTTCCGAACGCCGTCCAGCAGAATTTGAATGCCTTTATCCTGGCGAGATCTCGGGCGAGAAAGTGTAAGCGTGATCCTTTTACTTAGTTGCTCCGAAATGAAAATTGGAGTGTCTTCGTTTTTACGAAGACCCAAATGCTTGGCGCAGAGTTTTGTTTTATTCCGTATGTTAAAGGACTTACATAGTTTCAGTATATCTGTCTTAAGCAGGGTGGATGCTGTTTCAACAATAATAGGGGTGTTGTTTACTTTATCCCTTTTTGTGCGTGCTCTATAAATATACTTAATATCGGTTTTGTTAAGCGAGTACCCTATGTTGCTAGACAAGCTCACCACCATGTCAATAAGATTTTCTTTGGTCTCGTTAGGCTCCTTAGGTACGTTTTTCATTTCGAAGTTCGATTTGCGGCTTCCTCTCTGCATATCTTCCAGACGATCTTCTAAAATGACTATGTAATTTTTTTCTTCATTGACTTGTTTTTCCAATGTCTCTATTTTCTTTTTAAACTCTTCGTTCTGTGCCGCCAAGAATTCCATCGCTTTTTCAATATTAGTGTTTGTTTGTTGTATTTGTTTCTGGCTGGCCACTATTTTTTGGAGCTCTTTTTCTTGTGCAGAAAACAAGGAAGTAATCATGCTTCTCATTTCTTGCTTAAAGTCATCCATATCTATTTTGAGCTCTTCTTCGTTCGCTTTTTTGTTTGTGCTCCTACTCATTTTACCAACGAAAACTTTTGTGCACCTAGGCCAGTTTGGATAAGTTCAATAGATTATTTTAGTATTATTTTAAGCGTTTGCTTAACCCTACAATGCATGAGTTTTTTTATTTGTGTGAAAAAAATATATGTGGTTTTATTTAGGGCTTAGTTAAGAGAAAAAATAATGAAAAAAATATATAAGTAATATTTCAGGAGAAATTAACTTTTTTTAATCCGTTCCATATGTGGTACACCATGCAATTAGGTGTCGGTTACACTGATATTTAATTATGAATTCGATTTTTAATTTAAACTTCTGTAGACTCTTAACTTAGAGAAATAGTATTAGTTTCCATTATTTAAACCATTTTTATTAGTATTTCTCGCAGGATATGTAAATAAACCGTTTTATGGCACACCATGATATAAGGTTTGGGTTACATTATCGTATTATTATGGAACAATTTCTTAATTTATACTTCATTACACTCTAAACTTTTAGAAATAATTGTTGTATTTGTATGAACAAATTTCTCTTAGTATTTTCACATTTTTCACATTATGTGACAGTAAAATATTTCATGTACTATGAAAAATCCATAAAATTACTGCATGCAGTGACATATATGGAACGTTTGGACACGCCGTCGATGCATGGTGTGACAGATCTGGAACGTTTGGAAAAAACTGTGTATAGGCGTATAGATTATCATTGACAGTATATAATATTTACAGCATACTTACGCAAAGATTTTCACACATAAAAATATTTTTTTCTTCGATTTTTGATTATATATTTTTTTTTTATTGCAATATGTAAATGAAATAAATCCATTGTTCACGGAGAACAGCAACATTTGTATAAATCCCTTGGTAATTTCAAGTACAATGCCATCTAGTGGATTGTTACTATGTTACACTTATATAGTGCCCTCTAGGTTTGCTTTTATACAAAAAAGATGTCGCTGCCTTTACATTATTTTTAACTACTAACGATTAAACTGGTTGTGACATATCTGTCACTGTATGCATTGTAGGGTTAATTAGCGAATTTAGCGGCAATATTTACAGCGCAGCGCAGTCAGACACTTTTTCTAACAACACTCTTCATAGAACAAACTCCACAAGCCAATAACGCATTTATGTCCATTCAGTTAACGTCTGTCTCACTAATCACAATCCTTGCTGAGTGGGTCACTACGCGCTTGCAGCGCTGAGGCATGGAGTATGTAAGCGCACGGTTGTTGCACGGTAGTGCGTTGGAAGCGCTGCTCGCCGCCCGCGAGCCAAGGTCGCGCGTGTCGTGAGCGATTCCCGGAATAAAGTCAAAATGAAAATTTTTGGTTTTGTATTTTGATTTTTGTTTTTTAGTCACTGCACTTCGCTGTTTGTTTATAATGCTAAAAATATGTTATTTTTATGTTCAGTACATTTGTAGAACTGTATTGGTGTATAGTTTGACTTAGTTGTTTGAAAATCCTATTTAAAATAATTAATTAACGCGGAGCTGCGGCGGTGCGATCTAACCGCGGTGGTGGCCGGGAGGGGAGGAGGAATTGATTGCATTAGGAAGCTAGCTTCCCTTAATTACACAAGTGACTAATATAATGCAATATGTCCAGCTTATGTTTTCATCAAAGTGTACATAAGTTCACCTTAGTTCACCTAGGTGTACCACGGGTAGAAAATACTCCCCGTGGTCCATCCAGGTGAACAGATTAGGTAGACCACGGGCAAGGAGGGAAAAAACCCACTGTGTACAACCACATTTTTTTTCTATTTTTGATTGAAAATAAAGTATGTTTTGTTAAAATTTATTTGGTTTTTGATTGTACTTCTGGTTAGTTGCGATTCTGGTGAGTTGCGAATCTGGTGAGTAGCGAATCTGGTGAATTGCGAATCTGGTAAACTGCTCATAAAGGAAACAAACCTTCAATATCAGTATAACTAATACTGTAAAAAATGCTCTGGATGATTTGTGGGGCCCTGGCCACAATAAGCATAATAAGGTGTTGTTATTATTGACTGATGGTGTGGGGTATTTAATGTTAAAAGCTGGCAGAAATTTGAAATCAATTTTTCCAAATATTGTCCATGTTACATGTTTAGCCCATCGTCGCTGCGCGCCTACAAAAGTAGCTATGTGATTTTTTCTCATTTTTGTGTTTTGATGCCAATTTGAACCTTATTTCAACATGCGTATGCTCTAAAAATACCGTAGCGCTAACTTCAATATTTCTGGGAGTGACAAAATTAGCTATGTGATGTCATATATTAAATGTTTCTTTAATAATTAGCTTAGTGACAAAAATCACATAACTAAAATAGTTTCATCACAATAACAATGCAGATACTGCGCCCGATATGTGTTTTGAGCACATAGCGATATTTTTGTACAAGTATGATCCTGTCGATTGCGCCCGAGATGTGTTTCGCAGCACTTAGCGATATTTTTGTACAAGCTGAGACCTGTCTACATTTGCAAAACTCCTATGAATTGACACATAACTACTTTCTTCGATCATTGGCTCATTGCTCTTTTGCGGTTCATGAGGGAAGGTAGAGATATTTTATTGGTGAATAATTAAAATAATGTGCAATTTGTGAATAAAAAGTGAAAGAGTAGGTAAGTACATTTACGATTCAATTTTAAATAATTGCTTAATAGTACGTTTGTTGCACTTATTGTTTTTTGATATTAAAAATAAATTCGTCAATTTAAAAAGTGCACGACACGTATTATTGGTTACGTATCAGAACGCCTAAAATTAATATGCCTAATTTCAAAATACCTAAGGTCGAAATACCTAATTTTTAAAATACCTAACGGTCATTTCGCCTAAGTGAATAATACTTAATGGACGAAATACCTAATGGATGATTTACCTAAAATTGATTTCCCTAATGACAAATACCTAAGGTTGAATTACCTAATTTTTAAATACCTAACGGTAATTTCGCATGCTTAGAGCCTCTAGGTATAACTAATTTATACATTATTATAAGTTTAAATCAAGGTCATGCAAACTAATCTGCTAAATTAGGTCAATTTCGTCTTTATTTATAGGTTAGGTTAGGTTAGAGTTGCGTCAAGGCGCGAAGCGCCATAACTAAGCGGAATAGGAGCTCCGCGTAGCGGAGCTCCGTCGACTTGTTCGTATACTTCTTTACATAACATAGAATTTCCTCCTTGTTTGTAGTCGGTTAAAGAAGTATACGAACAAGTCGACGGAGCTCCGCTACGCGGAGCTCCTATTCCGCGTAGTTATGGCGCTTCGCGCCTTGACGCAACTCTAACCTAACCTAACAAATATTCAAATTAAATTTAAATTATTTCCATATTAGGTATACAAAAAAAACATACACAAACATTAGCAGAAGGTCAGAGGTGTGGTTCTCTCAAAAACGGCGTTCGGTCGGACAAAACACATTTTAGCGCGTGAACTTTATAGGTTCCTAACTAGCTGGCCGTTCAATTCAATTTGCGGTCGCAGCATTTTACCTTTTTTAAAGTCTAGTTTAGTGCACTTTAGGTATTTCAAGAATAGGGTATTCTGTACATAGGAATATTGACTTTAGGTGTATCGTTCATTAGGTACTTCATGCATTAGGTATTTCATCCATTAGGTATTTAGTCTGTTAGGGGATTTAAATTTAGGTATTGTAAACTTAGGTCTTTCAAACTTTAGGCGAAACCATGTTAGGTATTTTAAAAATTAGGTATTTCGACCTTAGGTATTTTGAAATTAGGCATATTAATGTTAGGCGTTCTGATACGTAACCGTATTATTATTAGCATTATGGGTGTGTGTGTGTGAATGTGTGTGTGTGTGTATGTGTGTATTGTCAGTTAATTTTGTGTTTTTGGGTGTTGCTTCTTTGGGATTTAAAAATAGACGTGTAACAATAATTATGGGATGGTATTTTAACACTTTAAAATAAATACCTAAGTATCACTCTGCTATCTTTACTAACTAGGTACCTACTTGTTTCCCTGGCCACGCTCGCATGGCATAATATGAACACTAGGTAAAAAACTTAAGAAGTGCCCCTCTTGCATGAAGTTGTTAATCGTGAGTCCGAATGTACTTAGGGAGTACATTCGATATTTATTTGAAATGTGTAATATTCTCTGCGTAGAGTTTGTAAACCCATTATTAGTGGTGAAAATTGTGGACTTATAAAGTAATTGTAGGGTATGGCCGTCAAAACTTGTACCTTAACGCACTGGAACATGTAACACACATAACACACTAACACACTGGAAAGTAGCCGAAATTTCTAAAGATGAGTTCACATGTCGGTTTTTATTTTTAACCGATTTTCAAAAAAAGGGGTTCTCAATTCGTGGGGATCTTTGTTTTTTTTATGTACCTATGTTTCCCGATTACTCAGAGATCACTGGACCGATTTGTTTTTTTTTTCATTTTTGAATGGGTATACTTTCTAGTTGGTTCCATTGTCAACACGTCAGGATCTGATGATGGTATTTTTCACTGTAACTGGTGCATTTGCTTTTAAAAAGTACTATTTGGTGAAGTGGAACTGATGAAGACCACAGATGACCACCGGAACTCCTTAACGGTACCTATTCGAAGGGTGGCGATAAGATATCTCTATTAAAATATTTGAGCGACTATGAGGGAGCACATTTTGGTTTTAATATGACTATGATATTATCGCGGCGTTGCCTGCGGCGAGCCTGAAATGTTCTATAGTTTCTCACTAATTGAGAAGTGGGAATATATAACAGCATAATAAATAGGATCACAAAAAAATATAAACTAAAATAAAAGTTAAAAAAAACAAAAACCCGCTTCCAAAAATGCATGGGTTTTTGTTTTTTTAACCATTTATTTTTATTGATAAGATTGTACCTACTTTGTTTAACGTACACACAGATCTAGGAACTGGACACTGGTACTTATCCGAATAAAACATCGTAAAATTAATCTTGTTTGATTTATTTCCAAACACATACAAATAAATGAAATGAATAAAAAAAAAACAAGTAATCTTCTTAGAAATTAGACCTTAGTTATGAGTTTATGGCACGTCTAAGCTTGATACTCGTATGATACAAACTGACTAAAGTCTATCAAAATATATGTAAGTTAAGTACTTAGTCATCAAACAGGTAACACAAGGGTAATAAAACTTAAATTATTGTTCTTAATATTGCACTAGAGCAATAAAACTAATCAAACTATATGTTTACCAATATATTTTTATCAAAGCAAGGTTTTTCTTCTTTTTTTGATTTCTCCACTCTTGACGAAGATTTTTTTTTCTTCTTCTTTACATTCCGATATCTTTTTTCTATTCTTTCTCATTCTTTCTGCGTTTTTTCTTTGAGCCTCTGCGTATTTTTCTGGGTGTAAAGTTTTCAGCCTTTCCCGGTAATTTTTTTGCCGCTCAGCTGATCTGAATGGCGCCATCTTTAAATGAATATATAATATTACTTTAAAAATTCATATCGTCGGCAGAAAGAAAAAACCCCTTTAGTGAATTAGTTATTTCGAATATATTTTTTATCAAAACGTGCAATACATCTCTAGTTTTGTTACAAGAAAATAATAGGCATTTTTATCAAAAAAAAACTATTATAAAAAAGCGAATCAACTTAACAATCATAATTATAATGTATATTATAGGTATGCTACGCGCCTAATATTTTTTCATATTATCACTAGACACCCGAGTTTACACCAGCCCTATTTTTAAGGGATAAAAATTACCCTTTGTCAGAAGCACAAACAGAAACAGATATTTATATTCAAGTAATAAGTATGTACATCAGTACGAGCACTGATGTACATACACAATAGGCAGCTTATCCTGCGGCTATTCCCGCGGTTTCCATCGGATGGTCAAATAATTTCAGCGTGAAGAAGCAACAGACATGCAACCAACAACACATTCATATTTATATTTGTTGACACCTATCCCTCCTGATAATCTCTATGTTAGCTTTTTATATTTAAAGCATGCAAATATTGGGTCCTTACCTATGAAATTGGCGTTTTATATGGAGAATTTTATGAAAACGGTGGTTTTCATACATTTAATTTTGCGGATTATTTAGTAACGTCAAATGCAAACCAAGCAAAATTCTGTCAGGAATATTGGACACTTCACTTCTTATACATATCTTAGTTACTTAAAAATAGTTCGCTTCATAAAACTCTGCGTAATTGAAACACTTGAACTTGCAGCACTTAAAAAGAGTTCACACTTTAATTTTAAACATTAAGTAAGTAAGAAATTGAACCATATTATTTGTATCTAAAACCTTTGTTGCATAATGTATTAATGAAATTTAAAAATATTTTGGAAGTTAAAATTGAAATAAATAAATTCCGTACGAAATAAAACACGTAAAAAAGAACGCCAATTTCATAGGTAAGGACCCAATATAAACCAACCCTTATCTGGATTCCCGTGTGTTATCATAGCAAAAAGCGTATCACACGTAACGAACGGCATAACACACATAACACACAACGTAACTCACATAACGCACATACATGAACACACTAGAAAAACACACTGGAACAAAAAACAAATTGGTTTATCGCCGCCATTTTGGACGCTACACTTGTGATAATTGTTTGTTTCATAGAATATTGTTTATATTTTCGAATAGAACAACGATAAAACATAATATTTACACTTACCTTGACAAAATGTCCTTCCGACGTAATTATTGTTCCAATTCTCGTTATTTTCACTATGAAAAGTAATAAATCCCACCGATAATGCACCTATACACCCGATGTGCGACATTTGACTAAATACCTACGGTGTTGCTCTAGCAAATAAATACGATACGGTGCTACCATACCATGAAGGAAAAAAATCTAACGATGAAAACTTAAGTGTGTTACGTTTGGAAAATTGTGTGGACTTTGTATTGAAACACATTTTTGTATATCTGAATATTAAATTGTGTAAATGTTTGTTTCATTGGTTTATAGGTTTTTAATCATAGAATACGGTGTGATTAATTTCATATCAAAAATCGTTTTCGTATAAAAAAAAAAGAAGAAAATATGTAAAGGGGATGGTACCTAGGCACGATTTTCTGACTACCTACATGACTTTTAATCAAATTTTTGCCGCAATTACAAACATTTACAAGAGTTTAATTATTCCAACCCATTAAAATACTAAGCGAGATTGAAGTATTCGATAGTTTCATAACATATCTATGCAAATTTTTTTTTTTGAAATTTTTTCGTAGAGCTTAATTTAAAAAGTACAAGTTTTGACGGCCATACCCTGTAGTGTTAAGACTAAACATAGGTAAGTATATCATTTTCTATGTACGTACCTAATAAAATAGTTTTATCATGCTCTGTGTCATAATAATATTCAATAAGAATATACCTCCTTTTTAAATTTGCATTTAAGTACCTATTATTATTTGACTTATTTGAGTGCCACCGTTTCCTGAACTTGGTGAAGGTCGGCCACTGTGCGTCTAAACGAAAAGAGTTTCATGAGAACAGTGACAGTGAAATTGTTCAGTATTACCCACCTATTATAAAAGTTTTTGTATACTGTACTAAACTGCATTCAAAGGGCTTCTTAAGTTTTTGGCCTATACTAACGTTGCAACTTACGAACTCGTGACCAAAAGAATCGACGAATTAACAACATTTGTATCGTGCCTATGTTCGCATTTTATATAGGTAGACTAATCGACTAACAACAAAGGTATACTAACAATCGCTTCATATTTTGCTGCATTTCAGAATTTTGCTAAGCATGTCAAGATTTAGGAGAGGCAAGCATCTTTTATCATTATGCTTGGTCGATCAACAGGAGTCCATAAACCAGTTAGCTATGGAGTTAGAAGAAGAATCATCTTTTTTATTTCCACCATCTACGACTTCGCATCAAGTTGAGGAGTATCAAGAGTTAGACGACGACATTAGCACAATCATTGAATTCCCCAGTAATCTTTGAATTTTGAGTGTGGATATTATGTTAACTCCAACCATAACAACCTTAACGACTACAAATGCTGCCACTGTGGAACATATCTTGCAGGATACAACAAATAGTCATTTGGAAACACGAAACTACACTGAGTCACCTAATAATACCATCCCTGGCCCTAGTGAAAAAATTCAGAGGCGCAATGAGAAAACTGGATGTTTTGAATTAGATTTCGAAAACAATTGTGTTTCTGACATCTCAGAGGAAGAGGCGGTGTTTACTAGTGAAACACAAAAACGAAAGAAAAATCGGAAAATGAGGTTATTAGGCAAAAAGTACATAGGACACAAGGTTGTTAAAGTTGATGAAAATACTAAAACGTTGGAAGTTTCTAAACAAAGCAGAAAATTGAGGGACAAGCCCTGTAATCATGGAGCAAGTCAACTGCCCGAAAGAAGTTTTTCTTGTGCTGCCATAACTGACACTAATAGGAAAGATATATTTAATTACTTTTGGCAATAAGCAACATGGGATGCTAAAAAATCGTATATCAACGGATTGACTCATATTCGAAATGTATTGCGACGACGCAAAACTTCTGCGGGTGTTCACCAAAAGTCTCACGGTTTCGATTGCTATTTGCCTGGTCTGATCGGTGTAAAGGTGCGCGTTTGCAAAGAAACGTTCCTTGCTACATTTGATTTAAAAAAAGATACGTTACTGCTGTGGATTCGATCTAATTGCGACATTATTGAAAAAGAAGGAAGCAGAGAGAGAATTGATAGAAATCCTAATAATTCTGTCATTACACCCACGACACTTAAGTCGAAGTCTGTAAATGAATGGCTAGAATGTGTACCAAAAGTACCAAGCCATTACTGTCGAGCAACTAGCAACAGAATATACGTCGAAGAGTCTTTTGAGTCTTTTGTGCGCATTCACTCTGTGTATACTTCTTGGTGCCAAGAAAATAATAAGTACCTATGCTGTTAAAAGAAAGAAATTTCAAGAGATACAATAACATATCTATTTTCAAACGACGCAAAGATCAGTATGACGTTTGTGTTGGTCATAAGCATAATGATGAATGTTATCAACAACATATTGAGAAAAAAGACGAGGCCCGGGCAGCTAAAACCCAGGCTGTAAAGCAAGCTTCTGACGACGTGATGGTATTGTCAATGGATATGCAAAGCGTCTTATTATGTCCTAAGCTGTTAGTTTCAGAACAATACTTCAAAATGAAATTAGCAATGCATAACTATACCTTCCGCGTGCAAAATAATAAAGATGCTTATTTGTATGTCTGGCATGAGGGCGACGGAGGAGTTACAGCTAACAACGTTACTAGCTGTATAGTTGATTTCATAAAAAAATACTGCAGTACCTACAAGAAAATGATAATGATATCTGATAGCTGTTCTTATCAAAATAAGAACAAAGTGGTATGTAGTTCATTAGCTAACCTAAGTCAAGTATTAGGGATTTTTATTGAACAAATTATCCTTGAAAAGGGGCATACAATGATGGAAGTAGATAGCGTTCATTCTACCCTTGAAAAGAAGTTCAAAGCCCCTATTTATGCTCCATCTGATTATATCTTCAAAATGATGCAAGCTCGACCTTCGCAGCCTTATATTGTTCATCATTTGGACTATACCTTCTTCAAAAATTATGAGGATGTGCCGGTGGTTTACAAGTATAAGACCAGGAAGAAAAACTGGTGACCCGGTTGTCACAGATATAAGAGGACTGCTTTATGTTAATGGTGATGTTAAATACAAACTACGTCACTCGGATGACTGGGTAACTTTACCACAAAGGAGGTTTAATAAATCTGAAACCAGAGAACCTACAAACCGACGAAAAATCGACGGTACTAAATTTAACCATTTACAAAGTTTGAAACAATACAGGGTGTCCAGCAAGAAAATTTAAATTTGAATTTCGAATTTGTCGGGAATGTCGCGGCCTATGAGATTTAAAATGCCGCCACTTTGTTCATAATTAGTGCGGATTTTTTGCTAACCATGAATTGTTGGTCTGGTCAACATCGAGCATTTGCCATCAAGGCTTTCTTACAATGTGGAAAATCTCTTACTTCCGCCAGAAGAAAATTTTGTTCGCATTATAATTTACGAAGAAATAGTGCAGCACCGTCTATTCAGCTTATACGGTTATGGATTAAGAGGTTTGAAGAAACTGGATCCACATTAAACAAAAACTTGCCTGGCCGTGGGCCTTCAGTTTCCACCGCCGAAAACATTCAAATTATTCGAGAAGCCGTCTATGAAAATCCACGTCGCTCTGTTAGAAAACACGCATCGGTTTTGGGAATCAAAAAGTCATCAGTGCACATTATAATGAAGATGGTATTAAAATTCCATCCCTACAAAATTCAAATTGTCTAAAATTTAAAACCCGACGACTACTCATCAAGAATGGCTTTTGCTAAGCAGATGTTACTGAGATTTCAAACCAATTATCGCCTTTCCAATATATTTTTTAGTGATGAAGCTCATTTTCATTTAGATGGCTACGTCAATAAACAGAATTATCGTTACTGGGCCCCGAACAATCCACAAAACAAGCATTCGAAGTCGCTTCACAGTAAAAAAGTCACCGTATGGTGTGCTATATCAGGTGCGGGAATTATAGGGCCGTATTTTTTTGAGGACTTAACGGGACGATCGATTACTGGTTCAAGTGAAAATTATTGTAAAGTGATAGAAGATTTTTTTATCCCAGAATTGAGAAGCTGTTTGTTTGCAAACAGAAACACCTGGTTTCAGCAAGATGGAGCTGCTCCTCATACCGCCAGGGTGACAATGAATGTTTTGAGGAACAATTTCCCTGCGAAATTAATATCTCGTTTTGGGGACATCCATTGGACTGCGAGGTCGCCGAATTTGTCGCCGTGTGATTATTTTTTATGGGGATACTTGAAATCTAAAGTTTATAATAGTCAGCCTACAAATTTGGATCAACTTAAAGAAAATATCGGGACTGAAATCAAAAATATTTCATCAGATTTATGCAAACGCGTTTTTGAAAAATCTACGCTTCCGCTTAGGACAGTGCGTTGAGCAAGGTGGTCAACATTTAGACAATATCGTTTTTAAAACATAAATCCGCATTAATAGTTTAAAGGTTTTTGCTATTCATAGGTCTATAAGTCATGTACTTTTTTTAAAATAAATTATTGAAGTTTAAAGTTTCTTATTGGACACCCTGTACATGCACCGTGATTACCATAATTTTTATGATAATTTGCATCATTAATAATTGACGATGCAAATTATCATAAAAAGGATGGAAATTACGGTGCATGTATTGGGGTCCTAGTGAAAAAGGGTTTAAGTCTCCTGAAGATCAGGTGAAAAAGGTTTTAAGTCTAGTCTACTCCGTTTATGTGCATACCCTTTTAAAGAACAAGTTAAGTCGACTTATACACTTTCTCACTAGGTACCCAGAATTATGTACCGTACACTTTTATGATTTTTTGTAATTTTTCTGTATTCTTTTTTGTTTTGATACGCGTTTGTGTCATTTGCATGTAATAATTTGTTATATTTAAGAAAAATAGAGTAATACAATTGAATTTTGCAAGTGACTACTGACTATGTTACTCGAATTGCTGTGGCTATTTTTGATTTAAGATATATTAGTGTACCTTAATGTACCTTACAATAAAAAAAATAAAAAGTAAGGTTGTTTTCATTTGACTACCTCTTTATATTTTTTTAGTGACTAATAATTCATCATTACCTGTTACTGCAAAGGTTTGAGTACCTAATTATAAGAAAGTAAATTATAAAAGTAAAGATTGTAGCGAACATTTGTTACAGTAAGGGGGTTATTTTAAAAATCTATGTGTTTTTAAAAAACACAATATTAAAATAGTCTCCATAATGTCTAAAAATAGCTATGTACCCAGGAAGCACATGACGGGTATTTAAGAGCTAGAATAATTATCGCTATGTAACAAATTTATGGAAAAGTTTTTTTATAAGCTTTATTGTTCGTGATATATTTTCAAAAGGAATCTTATTTAACATAAAAATCCATATTATATTATCATATAAATTTTCCTTTATCTGCTTCCAACAGGCCATTACCCGTGGTCCCACTACTTCGTCCCACTGCCCTTTTCGCCTTGCGGCAGTGCTCCTATTTCTGGGCGGTTTGCCCTTCGGGCGTTTAAAGATACCTAACGAACCTAACCTACTTACTTTTGCGGTTTGTTACAATAATAACACCTCAATTCAGGGCGACTGTCCTTGTTGTGAGCACTATTAATGTGAATGTAAGTAAATATTGCCGTTAAATGTACAGTCTTAATAAAATGTCGTTTTAAATAAATAACATTATCAGTTTTATGTTTCTCCTGTAAAGTAGCTCCAAAACACATAGCGATTCTTGCAGGCACAGCGACGCCATGCTCTTAACAGAGTTGCTGACCGAGTTCGTGTTATTTTTCCAGAAGTTAACCTATTAATTGCAAATGTAAAGAAAGTATTTCGCAAATCTCCGAAAAGAGTTAGAGCATTAAGATAAATGTTTAATGGAATTCCTTTGCCTTCAAACCCAACAATTATTCGTTAGGGAACATGGATCGTGGCTGCCACTTACTACAACAAGTATTTTGATGAAATAAAAAGCGATATAGACACATTTCGTAATTCAGACGCACATTGTATCGCCAAAGCAAAAAAATCTTTGCTCAGTGCAAAAGTTCGAAAAGACTTAAATTTTATAACAAAGTATCTTCAAGTAATTCCAGATGCTATAAATAAACTGCAGTGCCAAAATATACTCGTATCTCTTAGTGAAAGTTTGACCATAGTACAAAATACATACAAACATATATCTAAATTAAATTTGAATGAAGATGGAAAACAGATTCTTAAAAAGCTAAAAGTAGTTTTGCAGAAAAATGCCGGATATGAGTTATGAAAAAATTTAGTGAACTGATATCGGGAATGGAGATAGTACTAGATGCAACCTCTTGTTGGTCAACTGGGCCCGCAAAGCACTGAGCCCGCGGGCTGAGTTGACCATTATTTTTTCTTTACGGGTGACTCGACCCAAGGGTCAACCCAGCCCACGGGCTCAGTCTACCATTACTTGCCGCCTAAGGGTCAATTCGGCCCACGGGCTCAGTCTACCATTACTTGCCGCCTAAGGGTCAATTCGGCCCACGGGCTCAGTCTACCATTACTTGCCGCCTAAGGGTCAATTCGGCCCACGGGCTCAGTCTACCATTACTTGCCGCCTAAGGGTCAATTCGGCCCGTGGCCTCTGGGAGGTCGCGGGGCGAGATGTTTAAACAGTTTTCTATATATTTTGTTTGGCTTCTTTACATAATAAGATTAGATTTAAACTGGTCACATTCAAATGGTTCTAGCAAACTATATGATAATTGTTTACTAAGAAAGAGATTGCATTGCGTTCGTAATTGCTTACTGGCAGGCACACATTTGCCGTCGACGTAACAGTCATCAATATGCGTTGTCACTGTCTTTGTATTGATAATATTGACATTGAGTTCCGTGTTCGCTTTTACGTAGGTAATTATATTATATAATTTATATAGGTACATCACCGTAAATATGCAACCATACCCATATAAACCAGGTGCCTCCGTGACATCTAGTACGGATGCCATGGACTTTATAACTTCACAGCGAGGTGGGCGAATTATGATAAAAGCTGGTTACCGGTACCGTATCAAAAGGAGCAACAAGGATGAAACAACTTTGTGGAGGTGTACACACAGTATTTAAGTGTTATGCTGTAGTAAAAACAAAAGGTGAAAATTTCGTTATTCTTCACAAGACTCCACATAACCATGATCCAGATTTTCCTAAAACTGAAATTAAGAAGTATATGGACCGTTTGAATAAAGAAGTAGTAAATGATTTAACCACTCCCGTATCCCAGATATACGACGCCATTAATGATAAGATCAAAGATGTTGTATTGGAAAAAATGAAAAAAATATCGATTTTTGAAAATGTAAAGAAAAAATTGTATCGTAAGCGTTATGAGTCACTAGGAATAAAAAAAGCCACTTATAAGAAAAAAGTTGATGTTGTCATACCGCAAAAATTTAAATATTTATTATTCGCTGATTATATAGACAATGATGAGAGAATTATCATATTTTCATGCAGCGAATTGCAGGACTTATTGCCAAAATACAAAGAATTTTATATTGATGGGACCTTTAAGTCCTGTCAAAGTTTCTATCAGCTTGTTACACTACATGTCGATTTAGGTAGTGATAGAAACAAAATTAGCGTGGTGCCAGTGCTGTACGTATTGCTACCTAATAAAAAAGCAAAAACTTACAAAATAATGTTTAATTTAATAAAGTGTCGAGTTCCATTATGGAAACCCACTCGAATAAAAGTAGACTAAGGCTTAAAATGGCTTTAATATCAGCCTTAGTATATACTTGCCCTGACGTCATAGTAGATGGCTGTTTCTACCATTATACAAAATGCCTGTGGAGGAAAGCCAAAGAAATTGGCCTGCAGAAGTCTAAGTTAAGCAAGGTCCACATTAGACGCCTGTCAGCCTTGGCACATTTGCCATTCGAATATTTGCTAGACGCATGGCTCTACTGTCTACAGAAAGGCCCGAAGACGGCGATCGCAGACCGTTTTAATGAATACTTTTTTGAAACCTGGATGGACCCCAACTCGATTTATTTTGCTAAGTGGACATGCTGTGGTCAAATAAACCGCACAAATAACATAATTGAAGGTTGGCATGGCAAAGTCAATAAGCTACTAAAGCCAAACCGAACATACTACAACTGCTGGTAGTATTACAGAGGTTAATTAGAAAAGACGTGGATAAAGTGCGAAATAAACAATTTACTAAAAGACACCAAGATGTTATTGAAATAAATGACCACATAAAGGATAGAATAAAGGAGTTGGAAGATAATAAAGTTAGCGTTGAGTTGTGCATTGAGCAGTTACGAATGTAAATGTTACTAATGTGAATGTAAGTAAATATTGCCGTTAAATGTACAGTCTTAATAAAATGTCGTTTTAAATAAATAACATTTGCTATTCATTAAAAAAATGTTAAAACGTGTGTAACCACTGAACACACACTCGTTTTCAAATCTTGGAACGCTTGGAACCGATACCGAAAATACCCTGTACCTACAATACCGGTATTTAGGTTATGTTCATATTTGGAGCCTAACGATATACGTTTAGTGTTTTACCAGTGCGGGGCCAAATTTGTATGGGAGTGGAACATCATCCACAAATAAAGTTTGTTATTCGATTAGAGTGGGTCGAATCACCTATGAAAAAAAAACGAAGTGAGTGAGTCACTGAGTGGTGAATGGTGGTCGACTGGACCCGTGGGCTGAGCCAAGCCCTTGTCGATGAATGGTGGTCGACTGGACCCGTGGGCTGAGCGGGCCCTTGTCGGTGAATGGTGGTCGACTGAGCCCGCGGGTCGAGTTATCCAACTAGTGTGGGTCGAGTCGCCTATGAAAAAATACAAAGTGGGTAGCCGGGCCCACGGGCTCAGTGCTCTGCGGGCCCAGTTGACCAACAAGAGGATTCAACGATATATCGTTTTACATTTGATTACTTCCGTTGCTTTAAATACGCACCAATTACAACAGTTGCAGTCGAAAGATCATTTAGCTAGTTAAAATGGATATTTACTGCACGACGCCGCAGATTAATAGTAGAAAACTTAGAGAAATTGTTTGTCATATATTACGAAAATCACTTAAGATCAACAAAAAGTAAATAAAGTTACGAGTATATTAAATTAAATCGTGGATATTTATTTAAGTTGATATGTCGATTCCAGGTTATTATTTACTAACAGAGTGTAAAGCAAGGTTATTTAACCTTATGCAGCAAAAACTTCGTGCTGGTTATGATGAACTTCTTGGAGGCTTATAATGTGTAGGCAGAAAAGTATGGTTTTTACTAAATGGACATTCTGTTTTAAACTTCTTTAATTTTATACTTGCTCCCGCGATAACGATATATGCTGATTGGCTCATTTGGTTAAGGATTAGACAAGCGTTTAACGTCTCAGTAGGATCGCCTTATCAAATTCTAACAACTACATAATTATACTGTGACGTCTCGACGGGCGCTGAAAGACGGTACCTACCATCGAGTTTGAGAAAATTAGCGTTTCATCTTACGAGTGGTTTAAGTCATTCAGGTATTCGAGCGTCCCGTTTATAGGTAATAAGAAACGTTTATTGGCCATTTATAAATCGCGATGTAAGGGTTTGGGCTAAAACTTGCATACATTGCCAGCGAACTAAAATTCATTAACATAGCCGCTCGCCTTTGGGGCAGTTTCCGCACGTGGGTCGTTTCGAACACATACAACGTGGACATTATGGGCCCGTTACCAACATCGGCGGAAGGTCCTAGGCACCTGATAACTGAATAGACAGGACAACCGGATGGCCAGAAACTTTTCTGGTACAGAACATCGCGGCAGAAACGGTGGCCAGAAGTATTTTCGAGGGATGGATTTCACGTTACGGCTGCCCCGCTAAGCTTAATTTGAAAGCGGAATTTTCTACGAATTAATGAAACTGATGGGGGTAAAAAAACTTAGGACAACCCCTTACCATCCTCAGAGCAACGGAACGGTCGAACGCTGACACCGTAGTTTGAAAGCGGCCCTGAAGGCCAAATTAGATGACGATGAGGGCTTTGGGAGTTACCGTCTATCATGCTGGGGCTCAGGACGGTGCCTCGGAACGATACCGGGGTTAGTACGGCGGAGCTCACGTTCGGACGTCCATTGCGTATCCCCGGAGATTTTATTGCGACAAGGGACAGTTTATAGTTTTGACGCGCCTTGATAAGTTACGGAATTACTAGATGCCATCAGCGGTTTAAGGCCCAAACCACTACTACTGCATGGGTAACATAAGAACTTGCAGGTTATACTTAGTCTTAAAATCTGTCGGATTCCTGCGGCTAATTATATTTTCATCGTAGTTAGATTACGTCTATAAAATAAAATATAGGAAGACATTTTCGTGCAAACAATACGTTTGAGGCAACGATAAGTGAATCGGAAATGAGTACGCGCTGATAGTACAATTGATTGATTTATTTATTTCAACAACCGCCTGACCCGATAACAAGCGAGCTTTGTCATTGGAAAGATTATGAATATTATCATTTGCAAATAAAAGCTACACAGTAATACGCTACTGTCTACTCGAATTGTTCATTTGTATAATCTAATGAAAGTAAAGTCAATGGTAAGAAAACCACAGGAGGATTTTAGCATTTATTAAAAACTTGAATAATAAACTCTCGGGTTAAATAAATACTTACTTTACCTATTCTACGACGTTACACGATATTGCTTTTGAAGTGTTATCGTATTGCTATTAGCTATCCTACGATTAATGTCAAGTAATTAAGAGTATCAAAACGTTAAAATAATGTTATTGGCAAATATTTGTGGCTGAATCATAAATCATAACTACTGTAGCGTTATCGTTACAAATCGCAACGATTCTCGTCAAATATAGCTCGGCTGTTTTATTTCCTTTTAAAGTATGTAACCTTCTTTAGGCCATACTTACTTATTGGCCGATTTGTATCAGTGTGTAATTTTTCGAGTTTTAAGTTTGGATATTCCGTTTTCAGTTCGTTTGTTCTCGATAGATCGGCATTACTTTTGGTTTGTCCGCCTGAAGAACAAGTTTCGTTTTCATAAGACTCGTATGTCGAGATAAGTGAGGAAATTTAACTGATATTCCGTGCTAATATACGCCAATGTAGGCGAAGTTTCATTGTTAAGTCCGCGCTGTGTTATCTTCGATATTGTATAACGCAATACTATATAATGCACGTTAGGTTCGTGCCAGGAGATTGGTTAACCGGTTTAACCCCATGAATACCCCAGTAACTCCTTGCTTTTTATCCTTTCGTTTAGGCACAAACCGAAATCTCTCAATCTCTTTTGATTTTAATTCTTGGTCATAAACTGAGGTATCACCTTTTATATTTAGGATCCATCTGCTTACTCGTGTTCATTCTGACCCCATAGACTGGTGACGATCTTATTTTTTTAGTTATGTTAACCTTCTAAAACACGGTGTATTTTTATCGCATACGATTTGAACTTTAATGTTGTAAATTCTTTTTGCTAATTGTTAATAATAACCACTGTGTATTTTCACTTTTACATATTTAAGACCTAAACCCAACATAATAAATTCGTAATACTAATTTTAATAACAAACATTTTTATACCTTTTGTATTTTTGTGCATTACTGCTCTCAAAACCCAATTTTAATCTAATTACTAATATTTTTTTGTGTAACTTCAAAATATTCGTTGCTCATTGTCCGCTTGTTCCGGTGGCATATAATTTTCATTCCTGAACGTTTTATTGATAATTCGTTCGGGAAAATTATATGATTGCTTTATGTGATTTGGCTTTGATAAAAGCTAACAGCGAATATATTATCGTGTTCCTCAAAGTTGTTTGTGTGCTCCCATTTGTGTGACTAGATTTATAACTGATTGTGAGTATCAGTATGCTGTTTCTGAAGAAATCACCAAAATATATTTGCGGTTTTATAATCTAACTGAGTGTGGCAGTATTTTCTTCGGAGTTTCCTGGGTAAGTCACTCGCGATTTCGCTTTTTTTTATGTATCCTCGCAGTATCAAGTGATCATCACTTTTGTAGTTTGTAATATCGTACCTTCATTACTTGGTTCCATGTCCCGCTACTCTCGATTATTGTTTTTTTATTATATTGGTATATCTTGCGCGACGTTCACATTTTGCTTATTTGTGTTCCTGTATTTAGATGTTTACGTAACTAATTTGCTTATAAAATCGCTTACAGTTTGATCGACAGTCTTTGGGGACGCGTATTTCCGTTTTTTTCCAATACTGCGATCGAACGAGCTTCCAGAATACAAAGTTTTTCCTTGTAATCCTTGTTATTTATATTAGTAAATTTTATATTTACAGCTGAAAATAATCACCTTTTGTTGTTTTGACAATGTTGTTGTTTTCGTTGTCTAAACCAGTGGGTTGACACTTCATACATGCTGAGTAACGTAAAAAAAAACTACTTAATCGAGGTATATATTGCCAATCTAAGGAACAAATTTTTATTTTATACAATGTTAGGTTGCCCTCATTGGCAGCTGGCTGGTAAGACAAGTGTCAATGTCATCTTTGACTTCAAATTTGAATTCTTGGTAGATGTTTTTTACTATTAATTTTACATGTTTTTTAGGGTTAGTATCAAGTGGTCAAAAACGCAAGTGGTCAACGGCATCAACTCACCTAAAAATCATGTGGGTAAATTTGCAAATAGTCGAATACGTAATCGGTCCATGAAGCAACTCGTCACAAAATTATTTCGTCTACTGTCATATTATCAACTCGTCACAAATACATGTGGTCTAAATAGCTGGTCGCGAACACAGCAACTCGTCATAAATGCATGTGATCTAAATAGAAGGTCGCGAACAAAGCAACTCGGTGTGGAGTGTGGTGCAGGATATGAAATATAATTTTGTAATGTAATGTGTTAATTTCAAATTGCCTTAAGATAAATAAAGGAATACTTACAACCCTGTTTTTTCTTAAGTATAAATAAATAAGTGAAAATAAAAAAAACATTTCTCTCAACAGTTTATTTTTATATGACTTAACAACGAAACAAAAACAACAAAAAAAAAAACTTCCCTAAAAAACTAAAATAAATATTTTACTCTTACGCGTCGTTACACAATTTTAATAAGCCTAGGAGCCTAAAAATGTTTAGATGTTTAAATTTTTCTTTATGTCAGACATCATTAACAAAAACTCGTGTGCTGAAATTCTCCCCTGTTCCAAATTGTATAATTGCTCCTTATACCTGGCATTAAATATCTTTTTTGTACTCGTCGATTAAAATGTGTGTATTACGATTTCATAGAGAATACTGTAACGTCACTCTTTTCATCGTTGAATAGTCTAGATGTTACTTCCGAAACAACCGAAATAACTATTTCGATACGCTCTAGACAACCGAAATAACTATTTCGATACGCTCTAGACAACCGAAATAACTATTTCGATACGCTCTAGACAACCGAAAAAAATTTGAAAATAGAACTTCGGATTTCCATATATGTGTCCTTGTTTAAGGAGCCTCGATCCGATACAAAATTGCCAATCTGTGTCGTTTCGGAACGTAGCAGCGTCGCATCATCTGTCAAAAATCTACTTTTAGTTTTCTTATATACTCGTATTAATGACTTACATTATTAATTTTAATGAACTCGTACAAAAAGTATTGTTCACAATAGTGTCATAATTAAGCTTTTTAATCTCGTACCTTACTTAGGCCACTCAGCAAGCTTCGTGGCCTAAACACGGTACTCGACTAAAAAGCTCTCTATTATAACACGATTACGAAAAATACTAATCTTTCCTCTTTCTGTTGTTAGAATTGAACAAATTCTTTCTCAATCGATATTCAGAGTGTTAAACGAATTATAAAATTTGTGACGAGTTTGCTTTATTGGCCAAATACTTTTTAACCTATTTGCGAATTCGTCTAGATTATCTTAAGACAAGTAGCTAAAGAGACCGGTTACATCTCGGACAAACTACTTATTTGTCCGGTTGATTTATGACGACTTGCTTCATGGACCGATTACGTATTCGACTATCTGCAAATTTACCCACATGATTTTTAGTTGAGTTGATGCTGTTGACCACTTGCGTTTTTGACCACTTGATACTAACCCGTTTTTTACAATTAATTTGTAAGTTTATACCGGACCACTGGAAAGCGAACACACATACTTGGAGCCGAAGCTAACACACAGAGGTAGGTAGGTTCTTTCGACAACTTTAATGCAGAAATTAGGAAAAGATGTGTACACAAGTGACGGGACTAGGCATAGAGATGAGAATGATATGGATTGGTACACCGGATTGGATGAAACTACGGCGTCAACACTTTGAGGCTCTTCGGATTTTTTTTCAAATAACATGTTGTCAGTTGTAGATTTGTATTTATTGTTTTTTTACTAAGACAAAGTAAATATTTTTCTAAATTTTGTTCCAGGGGTGACTTCTTTACCTACTTAAATATGAGTACCCGATCATCAAATAAATGTGTAATTTGTAATAGGCGGAGAACTGGTGTATTTTTAGCTTCTTTGCCAATTGAACCTGACAGGTACCTATGTTTTTTACCCGACTACGGCGAAGCAAAGGAAGGGTACCTAATGATTTTGACATCCTATACGTATGTATGTATGTGTGTATGTTCCATTCTAGCGTCGTTCTTAGAAAATGAACCGATTTTGACAAATAAGGTATTTATCGATTCGTTTTTATTGTGCGATTGTGCGATGGTTATAGAATATATTTTTTGCAGTCGGTTTTTAGTTTTTAGGGTTCCGTACCCAAAGGGTAAAACGGGACCCTATTACTAAGACTTCGCTGTCCGTCTGTCCGTCTGTCTGTCTGTCTGTCTGTCTGTCTGTCTGTCTGTCTGTCTGTCTGTCTGTCTGTCTGTCTGTCTGTCTGTCTGTCTGTCTGTCTGTCCGTCTGTCTGTCCGTCTGTCTGTCACCAGACTGTATCTCAAGAACTGTGATAGCTAGAGAGTTGAAATTTTGTGAACATCTTGTGCGCAGCTATAAAAGAAAGATTAAATCTTCCCAGGATCACGGTATGTCTGATCTTGACCGAAATGACAAAATACAAATACCTGTTTTTAGGGTTCCAAACCAAAATTGTGAAAAGGGATAGGTCAAGCTCTTGCGTCTGTCCGTCCGTCCGTCCGTCACATTAATATATCTCAGAAACTATAATACTGAAGCTAGCAACATTAAATTTATTATAGTTATAGATTTTGCTCCCTCAAGTCTAAAGGAATTTAAATAATCTAAACAATATTTGTATTTTTAGGGTTTCGTACATAAACGAAACCCTCAGGATCACTCGTATGTCTGTCTGTCCGTCTGTAACAGACAATTTTTTAATTACTATTGATAGGTACATTATTTTTGTGATTGTATTATTTACTTCTTTTTTCATTTTAGCTATATTATCCCCAAGAGAAAATAAATTGTTGAAGAGACTTGGTCATGCCAAATGTTCATTGAAAACATTAGCAAATACATCTATAAACGTGGACAAGTTGGAGTCGCAGGTTTTGAAAAACATCATGTTGAATGCTGTTAAAAATTATTAAAAAAAAACAAATGGAAAAAGATGGGACATGGAAAATAAAATTTCAGCACTGGCAATTTATAAGAGATCTCCAAGAACATACAGACATCTGCACAAAATTCTACCACTGCCTAGTGAAAAAACCCTGCAAAGGCTTTTAAAAAGAATTCCCATGGAACCAGGCATAAATATGAAAATTATGAACAATCTTTTATACGTCTTCCACAATGGATTCCAAGGACAGATTGTGTACATTGCTCTTTGATGAAATTTGTTTAAAAAAGAGACTTATATTCAATGAAGGCTCTAATCAAGTTGAAGGATATGGGGATTTAGGACTAGGAGAGGACATGGGAAGGTCACCCAAAATTGTAGATCATGCACTCGTGTTCATGCTGCAAGAGCTGAGAAAAAAAATTCAAGCAGCCTATTGCGTACTATTTTGTGTCAGGAACAATTTCTACGGAAAAATTGACAGTCATAATTAAAAATGTTGTAACAGCTACTCAAGAAACAGGATTAAACATTCTACATACAGTGTGCGACCAAGGACCTACAAATGTAGGGGCTTTAAATTTATAAAAAAAAAAAAATAATCTGCACCCAGAAGAATTTTTTTTCTATGTAGGAGCACAAAAAGTTGTCATCATGTATGACATACCGCACCTGTTTAAATCTATTCGCAATAATTTTCACAATGCAGGTATATTAATGTACGGTGGAAAAGCAGCTCAATGGCGACATTTAATCGCAGCCGTAGAAAGAAATCAAAACTTCTTACATTTCAAGAAAATAACGCCTACTGTTGTTAATCCAGGATACAAAATTAAAATGAAAGTGAAATATGCCGCTCACGCTCTTAGCAATACAATGGCTGCCGTTTTAAAAATGATGGCCTGGGGATATAAAACCGAATCAGAAGAAATCAGCAATACTGCCTATGTGATTAAAGAATTAGATAGACTATTTGATATTACTAACTGGGCCGTCGTCGCCTCATGATAAAAAAAAAGGAATTAGAGAAAATGTGTCCAAAAAGACTAACCACGTTGAAAAATGGAGTTATTATATACAGAAAATGCAAACAATCAAATTTCTGAAGAGTGATTCTAGACTGCAACTGTCGCATGTCCGTTGTATAAAAGGTTTTATAATATCTTTAAAAACACTTAAAGATGTATGGAATTATGTTAATAATAAAGCTGGGTATGTATATTTAAATTTGAGACAAATGAACCAGGATTCCTTAGAGAATCTGTTTGGTATTATAAGACAACATGGATGTACAAACAGTAATCCGACGTGTTCAACCTTTACTGCTGCTTTGAAGACATTTATAATATCGAGTTTGACTGCAGCACACAGTCGCGGCTTTAACTGTGAGAAAGACGAAATGAAATTGTTGTTTGATTATCCAGAAGTTTTAAATGAACCTACAGATAATAGACGCAATGCAATTGACCCTACAGGTACTTCGGTCCAATTTGAACATAACTTTGGCTCTGATGATATTGATCATCCAGTTTTATCATTGCCTGATATATTTTTTGAGGATTATGAAACAGATTTGTGCTCATTTGAAGAACAACCTATAGTGTATATCAGTGGCTACATTGCTGCTAAAGCTCTTCACAAAAATATATGTGCAATCTGTCGAAAATGTTTAACAAATGACGATCCCAGCCAAGAAGTCCCCGTTTATAAATACTTGTCTCTTCGAGAATGGTGGGTAGACAAACAATCCCTCACATATCCTACAAGAGCACTATGTAACATGGTAAAGTCAGCTACAGAGATATTCCTGCAAAGTATTGCTATTCAAATGTACAAATTGAATATTCTTGACATAGCGCATTTGGAATTTTTAGTCAACGTGAATATGGCGTGGTTTGTTTGTGAAGACCACCACAGCATGATGTCAAAAACGTTGTTCAATTTGCTAAGCACACTCTTCATAAGACGCCAATGCAAAATAATCAATAATAAATTTGCTATGTCAGAAAATCAGGGCGCCGATAGTACGAAAAAAGCCCAACAGCAAAGTAAAGCTAAATAAAAAAAAACGACTTAGTTATTCCAGAAATTTAACATTTTCCAGAAAAGATTTCCAATTTTTCTTAACATCTATGTTAATTCTATGTAAACCAAACGTCATTTTTTCAATGGGATTCTATTTGAACAGGACGTCAGGGTCAGCTAGTCTCTACATATACCTACTTAGAATAAAACAAAGTCGCTTCCTGCCGTCTGTCCCTCTGTATGTACATGTGTGTACGCTTAAATCTTTCAAACTACACAATGGATTTTAATGCGGTTTTCACCATCAGTTAGTTTTAGATTTATGTATATAATTCAGGTTTACTTTGTCCATATTCCCATTTCGTCCACATTCTCATCTGGGTCACATTCATTTCATCCAAATTCTCAAATGTTCCACTTCCTATTTCGTCCATATTCCCAACTCATCCTCATTACCAACTCGTCCGCATTCCCAACTCGTCCGCATTCCCAACTCGTCCTCATTCCCAAAAAGTCCACATTCCCAACTCGTCCTCACTGAATATTAATTCGATCAGTCGGTTGTTCACTAGTGGTTGGGATTGTGAACGAGATGTGAATGTGGGTGAGATAGGAATGTGGATGAGATGGAAATGTGGACGAGATGGGAATGTGACCGTAATGGGATGTGGACGAGATGGAAATTTGGACAAGATGGGAATGTGGCCGAGATGGGAGTGTGGCCGAGATGAGAATGTCGACGAGATGGGATTATGGATAAATTAAACCTGAGCGAAGGGTATAAAACTAAGTCGCTTTCCGCGTCTTTATGTCTATCTGTCTGTAATATCCGCTAACTCCAAAATCTCGCAACGGATTTTGATACGGTTTTCACTTTAATTTTGATATTATTTCCAAAAGCCTTATATATTAAATTTCAGTTTTATCCAATAAAAATACGATACAGTATAAAGATGCTTTTTATTTATTAACTAGCTGCTGTGCGCGACTTTGTACGCGTAGAGTTCAGTGGCCCGTTTCACGAAGTTACATTCACAAATTACAAGCGGAACTCTCTTGCAAAAGGAGTTAGAAAGAGATCCGCTTGTAATTTGTAACTTGTAGCGTAGAGAAACTGACTATAGGTCCCCATTTCAGATTTATAATATTAGTAGGATATATTTCAAATTTATTAGAAATACTATAGGAGGAGCTAGGTATATCGTTATATTTTTTAATCTGTCGACATTTTGCATCACTAATTTATCGATAGCGTGCTCCTAATTTGTGGACATCACTGTTTCAGTTGCTAATGTTGGTATCGCACCAGTGATTTGGTTGGTAATATGACGCTTGGCAAAAATTAAAAAAATATTAGCTCATGGCTAACTTCAGAGTGCCGTCTGTTAAAACGTAAGTGATTATTTACTCAGTGGTCTAAACAACGGGCAGAGAAGATATCATTGGTTTATACTGGACCATGGAGTTAAACGATGGTTTTCCATGGAATTAATATCTGGCATGTATAATTTAGGAATTTTACCAACTTTATATATGAAAATTAAAAAAGTTAGACCACCAGGGTATAAAAACGGTGCCTCTCACTAGGGCAACCAGTCATCTTTTATAATTATGTGTGAAGAAACGAAGTGTTAAATAAATAACCTGACCCTGATTAACTATTTCTGTCCTTTTCATTAAATTTCACCTCTCTTTTTCTTACTCAAAATTTCTTAACGTCTGTACGTATTCTTTCGAATGATCGGAAGACCACGTAACACGACAAGTTACCATTTCTCATAGGTTTACATCTTTTCAGTTTTCTCCCCGGCCCGAAAGCCGTTCATCGTGTCTTTACACTACGGAATTGGATAGCCTACTAAAATTATAAGGAGCGCGTAAAACTGCGGAGTTACATGCAGCCTGAATAACATCCCAACCCAACACCAGTACACGTATTGTTGTGTATGGACACCTTATATACTATCTCAAGGTAAGGAAAAGGACGGTTTTTTATTTCTGATGTAGACATTATGAAACTGTAGCTTAAGAAATTTGATTCGCATTTTCGGCCTGAATTTCAAATTTATCAAAAGGCTATTTTTTATGTAGATCTTTAGCATTTTTTCTCGTAGTCTCTAGAGCTCTATAAATTTACATGATTATTTCTAGGGTTATTGGTGTGTATCACAGCTTACGCCAGTAACCGGTTTTCCCTAAGTTCTAATTTTAGGCGCGCGATCCACCCCCGAACACTTTGTTATTTTTGGTTATACCATCTTGATCACAATTAACACCTTACGCCGTTGTTAATCTTTGTTCTGATTGTGTTAATCCCTAAATTATAGCTTATTATACTTCTGTGCTATATTTATTTGAACTTTAATGTTGTAAATCCGGCGTAATATTTTTTATATTGAATGTTGTCGCAACTCTTTTATAACACTTGATTATTCTTTATTACTTATCACCTTATTTTAAACGAATAAGTAATAAATGTCTTAGATAATTTCTTGGATTTCGATTACCTATTTTAATAGTCCAAATCTGTACGTTCGTTTTACGCTCTGTCGTAAGACCCGCGTGGTGTCTTTTTTTCAGCTAACTATAGCGCTACAATGGGTGTTAAATTTTTATACGTTTTCTTTTACAGATGACGGACTACATAGATGTCACCAATAACATGACCATCGATGACTACGAATTATTTCTGTGCCTCCAACCACTTGGGCTTGGGAGATGGCGCGTTAATTAAGGAATACGGTTGTGAAAATTGTGGGTGCAACAACGGGGCTGATATATTTAAATTGCGAGAATTCATAATACCAAGAGAAGAAGTGAAAAAAAAATAGCACTACAATTCTTCTGGTGCTCAGGTAGCGGTAACCGATACGAGGCCTACAATCATTCTCAAGTTGACATTGTAAAATCCTTCCCTGATTTTTTCTTTTTTCCTGACTTTGATATTGGCTAAGAGCCTCTGTTATCTGTGCTTCCAAATGGGTGCTAAAAAAATCTATCTACCCAATTTCATGTTTTGATAATTTGCATTTGTAATTTTGCAAGTACATACCTACGACTCTATATTGCCATCATCTCCAGCTTATTTATGAACCACCGCTGAGCACAAGCCTCCTCTCAGAATGAGAGGGCTTGGGCTATAGTTCCCACGCGGGCCCCGTGCGGATTGGCAACTTCATATATACTATTGAATTGCGTCGCAGGAGTGTGATGTTTTCCTTCACTCTTAGCTCATGATCAACTACTAATTTCAAAGTCAAGCTGACGGAGGACCGGAGCGGTTGGCAATTACTCCACCGACAAGAGCATGGCTCTTAAATAAAGAGAGGGAGAGATGGTTGAAGTAACGCCCCCCATCTCGGAACCGGAAACGACTTTCTTTTTTTTACTTTCGGGAAGTTCTGCCGTGACAGACTGTCAAATTCGGACTTAGCATCACTTTTATGGGAAAACATTGTGCACGGTATCAAGTCTTTACGAAATTTCGCATTCGGCTCTCGTAGGTAGTAATGTTGGTTTTGAATTAGATTTTTGAGTTTATATAGTATGTATAAAGTGATGGATTGAAACTACCATACCTGTAAGTACCGTATATGCATAATAAGAACTACAAATTAGATTTTCATCCATCCATCCATCAGATACTGTTTATTGGGACGGTCTTAATAAAGAGTAGGTTGTATAACCTAAAGGTTTTCCATGGTGCTCTAATCCATTTAAACGATATTCGCGTATCGTTAAACAGCGTTTGACAGGAATATTAAGTGCCTCTTAGACGGTGTGAAGGACGGCATTTTAATGTGATTCGTATAATCGTTCCCGTCGTGCATGTTTTTTAAACATCGTACTATTTTTAAAATAAAAAGTATGAATATATACCTACTCTTATAACTTAAATTCCCTTTTCGCTAAATGACAATATAGCTCAAACGTCTGGATTGTGTAATGTCTTTGTTGCTATATAGACATGAACGCTAAATATATCTTTAGCAAAACGTCTGGATCTTAGAATGCTACAATTTACAATACACTAGTAGCAAAACGTCTTTATCTTAGAATGTCTTTATTACATAATAGATATAAAAGCTAAATGGCCCGGTAGCGAAACGTTTGTATCTCAAAATGTCTTAATTACTAAATAGACATGATCGCCAAATAGCCCGTTAGCAAAACGTTAGGATCTTAAAATGGCAAGTGTTGATATGACACTTGATAATTCAAACTCCTTTCCACACAATCGATTATTTATATAATATATATTTAGTAACTTCATTAATGGGGGAACACGAAATGGAAATGCTGCAATGCGAAAAACCAAATGCAGCAGTTGCTTTTTCTTACGCAGAAATAGCATCTTTCAGATGAGCTTTGGTTTTTTGAGGAGAACGATCATACTAGATAGGTACCTACTTAAGTATGAAGCGTCACTTATCATGCTCTTGCCACTGATTAGGTCAATCAGGGGGGCTAGTAGCACTGCATTGACTTATTGTCCTACCCCTCCCCTGTTCCGAAGAATAAACGAACCTTGGGAGGTTATCATACTAGATATGTGACTAATAACAAAAAATATAGCTTTGCCAAGTTTTATATATGTATATATCATCCGATAGTCTTATCGAACTAGGTTTAGTGTTATGTCATATTATTATGATTAAAATATTACATAATTTCAAAATATATTACATTACAAATTTCCAAAATCATTTATTCAAACTTAACGTAAAACTATATGACAAAAAAAATAAGAAGCGTAAATTTGAAACTAAGCCGTCTTCATAGACAGAATAACGGTGTTACCAAACGCCCATAATCTAAATTTCACTTCGGAGCTACCGTACTTTACCGTGTTTTAGCCCTCCGGGCCTGCTGCAAGACCTACGTGACCTAAACTTAAACCTCGTTTTTTGTTATACTGTTTGTTTTGTTGACTACTTGACTATTATACTTCATGCACATTAGAGCAAATGAGTGTAAGATTTTGGTTTTACACAATGATATAATGCGTTATAGATTTTGACCAAACAAGCGTATGGCAACGGACATGGTTCCAGCGGGGTGGAACACGATTAGTTCTGAGGTAAAATAACGGTTATACATAAGGGTTGGTGATTCGTGTAAATCGAAATCCGTGAATCTATTCACCCTTATCCTTTAAAATAAGAAAGGGTTTATATTGTTAAGATATCGGGTGTTTCAGAAAGTATAAGCACAAATTTGCAGTGCTACCTTTTTGGTCGTAATAATGATAAGAAAAAAAATTGAATCTAGAATGGTTGTTTCCTTAGTTACCAACAAATATTTCCATTCGTCACCGTGTCTTTGTGCGAAATACGCGAAATGCGAGGCATTTCTCCAGAAAAACGAAAACTGATCGTGCACAAATGGTGTACAATCCCTAACATCACACTCAAAGAGTTGGCGATATCTGTGGGAGTTAGCATCGGAGCCGTACGTACGGCTATTCGAAAATATGATGAGGAATGTACTTTTTACGATGCACCAAAAAGCGGTCGAAAAAGGGGGCCTGTGGATCGAAACTTGGACCGGAAGATTGCACAAGTATTCAGCAGAAAAAAGGACTCATCTGTCAGGGATGTGGCCAAAAAACTACGAACATCGGCTAACAATGTCCAACGGGCCAAGGCAAGAATTGGTTTAAAGACATTTAAAAAGCAGAAGAAACCTAAACGGAGCACTAAACAGGCCGCATGCGTGAAACCGAGGGCAAGAAAGTTTTATGATAGCCTATTGTGCCGAAAACCAGCGAGCGTTATTATGGATGATGAAACGTACATTAAATTTGATTATAAAATGCTTCCGGGTGACCAATTTTATACAGTACGAGAAAACCAGGATGTAAACGATACCGAAAAAAACATTAGAAATGATATTCAAGCCCAACTCCTATAGTATTATTTCATCTTTTGTTAAAGTTTTCAGCGTGCAACCGTAGATTTGTGGATTCAACGATACGCAGAAGAGGGCGAATTAATTGACCATCGAAGCTACAATCATGGTGTTCGAAAAGTAACCGACGAGCAAAGAACACAGATGCGGCAAGTTTACGAACGAAATGGTTTCACTTCAACTAAATATTTTGCGGATCAATTTAATGTTTCTGTTGAAACTATTAGAAAATTTACATTCCATGGGAATCCACCACCGGCACTATGCAAAGAAAATAGCTTTGACAGAAAGACACAAGACTGAGAGATTAAATTTTGCTCGGCAGTATCTTGACTTTGACTGGACGAACGTGATATTTTCAGACGAGAAAACTTTTCAATCCAGTAAAACAGGTCGTTTGCACTTGTGGCGATACAACAACACTCGGTATACTGAACATCACGTTGTCCCTAACCACGCTTCAGGCCGTATCAGCGTGAATTTATGGGGCTGGATGAGTCTCGCAGGTGTGGGTGAACTGGCTGAGATGCCTTCCCGGGCAAAGGCCACAGATTATCTCGCTATATTGGAAGACGTTATGCTGCCAACTGTGCGTGTCTTATATCCGCAAAATGAGGTTCCAAACTTTCATTTCATTCATGATAACTGTCCAATACATAAAGCAAGAATTGTAAGCGATTGGTTTAATCAACATCGTGACACAGTTACTGTTATCCCATGAGTAGCCAAGTCATCGGATCTCAATCCAATAGAAAACTTGTGGGGTTTAATGTGTCAAAAGTGGCAAAATGAAAATGAGAGGTCACGGGCTGTCCTGGTAGAACATTGCCAACAAATTTGGGAAACTTTAAGGACCTCAGACATTTGCACTGATCTAGTTGGCTCTATGCGGTCAAGACTTCTAGAAGTGATAAGAAATAATGGTGGATATACTCGTTATTAATGTGTTTATTTTTTCACCTTAGCGATAAGAAACACAGGGTAAATGAATGCATGTTATCCTGCTTTTATTAAATAATATATTTTTCATCTATTTATTTTACTACCTTCGCCGTCATAAAGTGTTTGCCCTACTTAACTCGTCTCGCATACTCTAGAAAAAGACGAACACCTTAATTATGTTCGAAATAAACGAATGTGCTACTTCTACTGTGTAATCTCACAATACAGTGCACTATTTGAGTGAGAGGGACGACACGATACGGAGTTCGAACTGCGAATTTTGGAGTAGCTCCAGTCATTTTGCAACATGTGCAACAACAATTTAATTAGACATATTGACAAGTTTTTTTTTTAACTCAGATTGGGAATGAGGTTAATACGGTAATAAACTCTTTTTTTACTATAGAAAGCAAACGACAGTTATCAAAATGTCATGATCATGGCCCTTAGCAACGTCAATCAATAAACACTGTCATAGACGTCATAGTAGATAAATTAATTTAATACGACATGGTTCTAGAGTGGCCTAGGAATCAAATTGGTTGACTGTACCTAAGGAAATGAATCCGCCGAACTGTCCTGAAGCCAGGCCAATCGAAACTTTTTGGGATCTAACCAAAGCATATCTTCGGAAAAACATTAAGTCTGCAAATTCCATCGATGCCTTCAAAAGAAACTGGTTGAAAGCCTCCAAAGTCATCGGAAATAGATCTGTGCTGAAGCTTATGTCCAGTGTAAGGTCCAAGGTGTGGTCTCTGGCTTACAATTAATGATGTCGAAAAAATTATGCCTGTATCTTGTTACACAATAAGTTAATTTTACATCAATTAATATATAATAGTAAAAATTAAAAAAAAACTTTGTTTTTGTATCATATAGAACTCGTGCTTATACTTTCTGAAACACCCGATAGATAGTATAGATAGATGGTGGTAGTATTGTTTAGTTCGCTCGTTTTGCCACCGACGCAGGTAGTATCGACATAAAACCCCTTAGTAAGTAACGGAGACCCACTCCGCCTACGCACATTTCAAACGTTATAATAGGATTATGGTAAGAAAAAAAACGCATTGCTCAGTTTTATCACGATTCGAAGCATGAAGAGATCACAAAATTAAATCCTTTAAGCGGAAGCTAAGAAAAACTGCTAAATATGAGTAGCAGAACTTGTTGAGAAACGCATGTGGGTAAAAACTTGTTCTGGGCCCAAACTAAACTTGGCAAAAACATCGCAAAACAAAACCATCCGGGTGCTTCTTCGTCGATTAATGAAAAAGTAAGAAATTTCTTATCCCATTCGGTATTCATTAATAACTTCATTGAGCCTTTTGTTTTTTCCCTTGGGAGATTTGGCAGTAAGATTCTATGTCGGTGCGAAACCTTTTCAAGTGATAGCCAAATTATTTTCGTTGCCAATCACTTAGTCTAGACATGCGATGCGACGCAAGGAATTACGTCACGGTTCCAGGATTTAAACAGGCGTGAACCGTATTTACCTTTCAATTTGTTAAGAGATTTTATGCGTCTAAGGGAATAAAATCGATCACCTAATTAGATTTCTCTTATGAATGACAAATCTTTTAATACCTACTTAATGTTGCTAGTTGGTTACAGAATTATCAACAAGTTTTTAGAGTTGTTGGTAATTCTGTAGCTCTGCCTACCCCACTCTGGGAATAAAGGCGTGAGTTTATGTATGTATTTATGTAATGTTGCTAGTTTCACTTTTTACCTTAAGTGGTCACATGATTAGGAAAGCGTTTTTAAAATGTTACTGTGACCTTAAGACGCAAAAAAAAACAGGGATTAAAGGAATTTGTTATCCATGGAGGATTTTTCTGCCTCTAAAGGTCAAAGTAACATTTTAAAAACGCTTTCCTAATCATGTGACCACTAGTTTAAGTTTTTAATAAATACGAGTATTTTCTCATAAACGGGTAAACCGGGTTCCCTCCTTTCACATGTGAATTTTTTGGCCACTTAGATCACCAAATATTATTATTTTTATAAATTTAAAGTCCACTTAGCGCGTTTAACATCAAATTTTCTTTATTTTCTTGTTGCAAGACATTTTTTTATTGCTTAAGTACTTTTAAGTGATCATAATATGCTGTTATGTCGCTCCACTTCTCAATAAATAAGAAATTTTAGGATAATCCTAGCTCACCAAAAACAACGGTTGAAGGAATAGAAAATTACTTGGTTTGTTTCTGTTTACATAATATCAAATCCATAGCATAATATGTTACACGTTTTTATTAAAACAGTAAATTAGGAACAACTACATACGTAAATATAAAAAAAACTAACCAGAAAGTTATTAGTTTTATTATTATTAATCTTTAATCTACGAGGGAGAGATTTTTTATTATTGCGTACTATAGATAATTGCATTTTATTCATAAAATGTGTACGTACAAATATGTGACTTACAATTAATGGCAAAGCAAGGTCTTTATATTAAAATCATATTAACGACATTATGTTTGGTCGAATTAAAAACTATTATTAGCACTATTAAGATTGAGATTAAGATTTTTTATTTGACTTAATACCTAATGTAACTTACTTTACCTACCTACTCCATTTATATTCTAAATTCTAAATTTTTATGTACTTTTGTTAAGACATCGATAAAGTTTACCTAGTTATATTTTATGAGCAATACTTGAGAATAACTATGTTATCAAGAATAATGTTATCTTATACTCTTCTAATATATTGTTTGGATGGGTTCAACTTATTTTCTGGAGTTTGATTTAGGAGTTTCCTGTATTATAATGCAATTTGTTTTGCTTATTACTAACGACTGCCTTAATACCTTGCTTTGCCGTTGTGCACGTGTTCAACTTCCCTAACATAGGATAGCTGTGGTTTGGATTGATTGAAATTTAAAACATTCTCGCATAGTATGCTAAATGATAATTTTATTGATGTTTGGTAGTGGAAGAATGCCGTTAACTCATGCAGAAAAAATGCGACGATACAGAGAGCATTTAAAGGAAAACCCAGAAAAAATAGGAAAAATAAGAAAAAAAACTTGCAAAGAATAAAATCAAAGTACCAGTAAAAAAAATAACGACGAGAAAGCAATCCAACGAAAAAAATTGAGAGTGCCAATAGGAAAAGATTTATTAAAAAATACTCCTGCTGCAAAAGCTGCTGCAGCTGCAACTACCCATGCTGTAATAAACTCGAAAGATGAAGAATCTCAAATGATCAAAGAAATGCAGAAAACGATTGAACGTCTGACAAGAGCTAGAAACAAGTACAGAAACTAATTTAAATTTCGCTGAAAGCAGGAATACTTATTTGAAACGTATGACAGAAAATTTAAGAAAGAAGATGTACCGCATGAGTTTACAACAAACCTAGATAGAAGAACAGCTAAAAGCAAGAAACGAAGTTTAAGAAATTTCCCTAAAGAACGCATATAAAGAATGCAAGAGTTACAAGGAAAATGATGTGTTCAAGACAATTTCAAAAAATAATGTATTAAAAGAGAACAGGGCTTTGGTTGGTGATGCACTCGGTCTAAGGGGACGGATCCGTAAATCAACAAGAACAAGAAAGAGTCCACAGTTTACATATTCCATAGTTAATAGTATTTTTCGTAATCGTGTTATAATAGAGAGCTTTTTAGTCGAGTACCGTGTTTAGGCCACGAAGCTTGCTGAGTGGCCTAAGTAAGGTACGAGATTAAAAAGCTTAATTATGACACTATTGTGAACAATACTTTTTGTACGAGTTCATTAAAATTAATAATGTAAGTCATTAATACGAGTATATAAGAAAACTAAAAGTAGATTTTTGACAGATGATGCGACGCTGCTACGTTCCGAAACGACACAGATTGGCAATTTTGTATCGGATCGAGGCTCCTTAAACAAGGACACATATATGGAAATCCGAAGTTCTATTTTCAAATTTTTTTCGGTTGTCTAGAGCGTATCGAAATAGTTATTTCGGTTGTCTAGAGCGTATCGAAATAGTTATTTCGGTTGTCTAGAGCGTATCGAAATAGTTATTTCGGTTGTCTAGAGCGTATCGAAATAGTTATTTCGGTTGTCTAGAGCGTATCGAAATAGTTATTTCGGTTGTTTCGGAAGTAACATCTAGACTATTCAACGATGAAAAGAGTGACGTTACAGTATTCTCTATGAAATCGTAATAAACACATTTTAATCGACGAGTACAAAAATATTTTTTACGAGATGATGTAAGCCGAGCCACAGCCGATAAAAGAGAATGTAGAACTAAAAACAAAAAGAAAAAACAAATTAGGTATCTAAATAATACATTACGACATCTGTACGATAAATATAAAAAGGCGGGTGGTTTGGCTTCATTAACCTCATTTTGCATGCACAAACCATTTTATATTTTGTCTCCGTCGATCAAAAACCGTGATACGTGTTTATGAGTTAAACACAGTAATATTAACTTTAAATTTGCAGCTTTGAAACGAGCCAGAGTTTTCGATGACAATAATATGACTGACCTTTTAAAATCTGTTGTTTGTGATATTAATAAATAAGATTGTATGAATGGTAAATGTAAAACATCTATAACAATAATAATCTAAAACAAAACATTGCCGTACAACTCAGAACAATACGTGCCTTCCGAGGAAATCTCATGGTTAATGTGAGAAATGGTTGATCACAAATACAAAAAAATAGTAAAAACGAGAAAACTAGTAAAATTAAAAAAACGGATACTATAGTTAACTTAGTAAAGATCTTTGAAATAGACTTAAAAAAAATTAAATGTCATATTTATAACATGTGGCACCAAATAAATGAATATAACAAATGCGTTGCAAATCTGAGTCCCGGAGGAGCGGTTATACACTGTGACTTTTCTGGGTTTTTTTTAAATGTAAAATGGCATCTGAGATACTAGCCATGCACTCGGTGCACCGAAAAATCAAGTCACTTTGCATACCGGCATGCTTTACGTAAACGGAAAAAAACAATCTTTTTGTACGGTTTCACTCACACAAATCATTTTTGCATCACTATAGATAATGTACATTATGCCTCTCTTCCAGTTAACCTTGGTGTAGGATAAGCAAGGACAATGCAAGAGGATAGGCCAATTTACAAAACACCAAAAAAAATACATACTTCTGAAAAACAGACATGTTAAAAAATAAGAATATCGGCTTTAATAAAATACATACATAGGTAACAAAATATACTACAGTATGCTACCACATACGTAAACCGCCACGACAGACCAAAGGTACAACACGCACGAGACGACTCATCTTGTTCATTTAACCACAGCTTCTTTAACCTTTCATTAAATGAACCGACAGATCTAGATTGCCTCAAGCACGGTGGAACCCCATTATATAATAATGACCAACTTCGACCGGAAATATATATGAGGGACGGTACGGTACATTCAACTCAACAAAGAATATCTATCCGTGACGGCACGTGTGATTACAGTACTGAAAAAATATGCAACGGAGGCTTATACTACTACTGCAAACAATACCTAGAGCATGTATTATACAGTGTTATTCAAATAAAATTATCTTATGAAGTTATACAATCGTGCAATATAACATTATAACCTATAAGCATTGATAAGGCCGGCGAGGGTGGATTGAAAATCCATTTGAGTCAATTAAAACACAGCTGGGCCTAGGTGCTTCATTTACAATGACAGCTCAATTCTTTCTGAAGGTCGCCGGGAGTACCCCGTTTACACCGTGTCCAATAAGTTAGAATACACACTTTCTTGTCCCGGCTATAAGGAAATGCTTATGCTTATGCAACGTCGACATGTTCTTCAAACTAATATGACTGACAGAACGTTAAATAAAGCTTTTTGAAATTTAAACCGGTCACTCCTTCAGGAATGAAAAAACAACTGTTTTAAAATATTTAGTTGCATGTTTTTTACAGTAATATTAAAGATGGAGACTCAGTTTTCTTTCAGGACATACATATATACTATTTAACTAACCAAAAAGTCATATTTAATGAATTCGTATTTAATTTTTTCCCGGCTGAAGCAGTGGTATTTTTTTGACGAAACTTGGTACAATAGTACTACTACTAGATGTGACTATAGAAAAAAAACCAGCTCTTAATCATGAAGGGGATTATTTCTTCTCTTATCCAGCTTCAGCCTTTCGGAATGGCGACAGGCAGATCCGTATTCTGCAGGGTCAAAACGCTCTGATAACTTTGTTACTCCAACTGTTACATGATTTGCCGCTTTTATTGTTTAGAGGCGCGTTTTCCAGTTTTGGGCCAAGTCTATTTGAGATTTAACGAAATTTTACTAGGTACTCCTACTTTTACTTCGGCGGGGTAGGTAGGAGAGGCAGGGGACACTTAAATTGCAGTTGAAAAGCAGTTGTAGTATGGATGCAATTTTTATTCATTTGGCATAGCTGCATTGCAACCACGCAGCTAATCTGCAGCCGATACTCAGTCGTCAAAACAGCACACTGATAGTCAGCCGTTTTGATGAAATTATGCCAACCGTTTAAAACTGCCCCAAACTGCAATTTTGCAGCTGGCTGGCAGTTCAAATCCAGACAATCTTTTCCGATCCTAATGGTTAGAAAACTCCCAAGCCTACATTCAACTACTATATAAGTACTATTTGTACGCTCTTTATTAGGTATAGATAGGTAAAAAAAAATATTTTTAATTCAACCAAAACAACGTTTTTATTACAATTTGATTACATATTATTATAATAACGTCATGACAGTTTAATTCCGTGTAATAAAATTGAAAAATAAAGAGCGCGAGTTGCGTATTTATCCTTTTTAAATGTACGTGAAAGTCAAGATTAATATTCCTAATTTGTAAATCAGTTGGTCCGATTGAAAATATCAACAGTTAGGCCACTTAGGTATACATTGCGCGACCTGACCTCGGCGACCACTGCAACCTTAGTCATGTAAGTATTTCTTGAAAGAACGGCGCCAATTTTGTGTTAAGGGGGCGTGTGTACTCTTATTATACAGGACAGGATTTAAAACCGCAAAAGTGTTCGAAACTGCGATAGTGAGTCCATGCATATACTTAAAATAATATAATAACATATCAAGCCATTAAAAAAAAACCCGGCCAAGTGCGAGTCGGACGCGCATTTTGTTATGACCTTTTTTTCTATGTAATGAGGTTCAATATGGACCACCTGCAGCCTAAAATTTAACAATTATGAACACTTTCATTTTATTTTTCCTATACAGGGTGTCTCATTAAAATCGGTCAGTATGGGAAAGTCTGAAACTATAAGACATACGAAGATTTGTTCTTAGGAACCATGTCACCGATTTTGATAAAACGAAAAACTGCATTCATACATTTGAAAAAAAAACTGTACCCAGCTAGGGACTCGAACCTGGTTGTTTTGAAAAAATAAACTTACACTATTTCTATTCAGATATCGATTGTTTAGGTCTTAAGCAGTAAATTTTTCTAAGAAACATGATGTTTAAAATGAATAAAATGCATTGTTTTCACATACTTTAATTTATCATAGTAGGTGTTCGAAGTGACCACGTTTTTTTTTTTCAATACAATATTCAACACGTTTAGGTAAAAACAATTTTACATGCCTGAACTTGTTGAATATTGTAACGGTGGTCACTTCGAACATCTATTAAAATTAATTAAAATTATGTGAAAACAATGGATTTTCTGGATTTTAGACATCATGTTTCTTAAAAAACATTTACTGCTTAAGACCTACACAATCGATATCTGAATAGAAATAGTATAAGTTTATTTTTTCAAAACAACCAGGTTCGAGTCCCTAGCTGGGTACAGTTTTTTTTTCAAATGTATGAATGCAGTTTTTCTTTTTATCAAAATCGGTGACATGGTTCCTAAGAACAAATCTTCGTAAATAAACTTCAGGGATAAGGTGAGGGAAACGATCATTTCTGTATATATATGGCTATAAATCAAAAAGTACGCCACATAAATTAAAAAAAAATGTTTTAAAATGTGCAGATTGAGGTCTTTTATACAGTGTGTTACCGGCATGCGGGCATTTATTAAAACTGAGTATTATCAATTAAAAAATAATTAAAATAACTTCACAATTAATTTTCTTAGATACTGTCCATTTGTAATGTAGTGCATGTTCATCGTTATCAGTATCGCTGATGCTTAGAACAAGGAATGTCGTGGTCATAATAATCAAAGTAAAATCGACTGTCATTTACACTTGTCAAATTGTTGTGCTTTACATGGGTGCCTGTCGTTTCGCATAACGTTTTTTGTCCTAAAAATGTTTGGCCGAGAATGTTTGGCATACTGTTGAATGGCATACTACTCGTTTGTCCTAATATTTTTTGCGCATACTCATTTAGCGTCCTAAAGCAAGTTTGTCCTAATATTGATAACTCTAAAGTCTAATTACCTAAAGCACAATATTCCTAACATGAATTGTCCTAATAATTATTTTGCCTATTATTAAACTGGCTACAACAACAGCATTCTACCTTCAGGCAGGTCAGATTTCGGATAGGTTAGGTACGACGACGAGCGAAGCGAGGAGGAGTGTTAGGTAGAACGGTGACCCTAACGAGCGAGCGAAACGCCAGAACCAACAAGTTTGACAAGGTTAGTTTTAGCACATTAAATATTAGGAATATTACAATTATGCACATCAATCATTCGACAATTGAATCTTAGCCACATCAAATGATAGGACAAATAATATTTAGGACAAACAATAATAGGAGCAACAATTTCGGACAATCAAAAATATGCGGAACAAAGTTTATGCCACACGTTATTAGGACAAAAGACGTTATGCGACACAACGATAGGACTAATAATTGTATGCCATTCGATATAGACCCGCTTTACATTGCTGGCAATTAAAATTTTGTTAGAAAGTTAACAAAGCGTGAAAATTTGAATATTAATTAAATTAATGTCATAGTTACGTTACAGATATACGTTAATTTAAGCTACTTTAAAAAAAGCCAGGGTGCTGGTAACACACTGTATGATACCCCATTTGCTATAATAAAATCACTTAAATTTTTCAATCAACCCCCTATTCTAGACCCCTTTTTAATTGTTTATAATTAAGTAATTACAAACAAACACGGGTAAACAAGTTGTATAACTATGCCTATTTTCATGTTGATAGCATTTGTAGAATTTTCAGACAGACAGTTTTGTCATTTATCATTATTTTTCATAATATGCATGTGTCATGTTTAATCTCTGGACTCATTTAATTGTTAATAACAGCCGCAAGATAAATATGTAGAACAAACCTAACTTTAATACGTGGCTAGCCACTTGATGGGTACTTTAAGCATTTCTTATCCGCCAAGAATCTTTATGGCTATCATTTTATTACTTATCATAGCTTTTATTGAAACTTGAAGTAGACGCCAAGTAACAAATACGAGAAGTTCTTACCTCAGCTTAGAATTAAGTCCACAAACGGAGCGGAGGGGTGCGTGTCACTTTAACGGTAACGTTTGTTTGGTATTTGCTCGTGTAATGAGTTTGTAGCACAAGTTCACGTTGCCTACGCGTGTCGTAGCACTACGCTACGCCGTGTTGGCATCGGTCGCGCGTCTACGTCCCTAGAGGGGCGAAAAGCTTCTGGCTAGATGAGCGCCTATGCCGCCCGCCGTAGCGTCCCAGCCCAAGTCTGCACTCAATTTGAGCTTTGTCCAAGCCTAATAAAGCTTACATTGATAACGCACGGTATCCACTGGACTGAGACGCCTCACCTCCCCTCACGCGGCTAATCGACAAAATAATCAAAATTCTATTTAATATAATAGGTAAATAATATTTTAGGACACTAAATAATCATACTTCTGCTTTGACAAAAGTGAACACAAAAAAAAAGATTTTGTTAATGGTGGCTGCAGAGGTGAAACCAGGGACTTCCTTCCATTATCAAATTTATCGTTAACTGTTTTATATACCTACCCTCAAATGATATTTCATGGTGGACATTGAATTCATAACTTGAAGTTCACCACAATGAAGGATTCGTAATATATTTTACTACGTAATTTTTAAGGGATCATATAATTTAAACAAAAACACGTTTAATTTTCTACACTAAAACAGGTATATTTTACAAGTTAGTTATGGCAATCAATCTCCATACAAAAAAAAACTGAAACACAAAACGCCCTGCAGCAATGTCCAACTATGTCTTCATGTCTCCCACCTCCACATATTTATTTATACCAGTCTCCAAACATCAAACCAATTACCGAGTAAAATCCAGATACTACAACGAACAATACGAAATCAAGTGTCTCTCACAGCGGCCAGCGCAAGTCTTAGTAGCAGGAGGGGAAGCATATTGGAAAAGGGTCTTAATTGACTACTTTCTGACTATTAATAAATCTTTAATTAAAATGTTGTCTCTAAGGTAGCAAAATACAACATCTTTAGTCAAATAGATTTAAACAACGCGTACCACCAAACCCCGTCAAAGTAAGCGAAAACCCTACACGGTACGTCAGGCTGCCGGCAAACTTTACCGATTGGGATACACCTTAAAAAAACTGATAGATTTTTTTATTCCGAAGCCTTATTTTTATAGCCTTTCATAAGGATCTAATTTAAAGCATTTCATGATTAAAAGTGTTATAGCCGCTTAAAACAATTTAATAAATAAAAAAACCCTCACTTGCTTACTACAAAAAAGGAGGAGCTCTGTTTTTTAAGGTCATATCATAAAAGACGAACGTCATTAAAAATTAATGTAAACAAACACAATTATCGATTTACAATTATTTCGTATTTCATTGTTTTTTAAGCATTGCATTCAACCATTACTTATTGCAATCTATTATGACGAGTATTTGGAAATGGTAGATAAGGCGCTTTTCTTAGGGATATCTTTAGGCAAAACTTGCAATTGCGTCCCCATATACTAATAAATTACGTTTGGCAGCTTATGCTGTTAGGAGAATCAGGCAACATACCAATGTTGAGACAGCTCGCTTAGTTTATTATAGGTGGTACTTAGTTTTGCGGGCCAGTGTATATTCGTGTTACAAAAAAAGCCATGTTGTATATTTAACCTAAACTACCGTGATTCCTTAAGATTACTTTTTAAAGAAATTAGTATTTTGACATTAGCGGCACAATTATTTTATGAGAATATTATTTCTGTCATTAAAATCAAGACTTTGTATAAAAGAAATAAACATAAAATAAATAAGATAAATATCATTTATAGGTCAATGCATTCATTTCTATTATAAAAATAAATTACCTGACGTAGTTTTAAAGTTACCATTAAAGTTTTATCGGCCAATGAAGTCTTGGCTACTGTGTTCTGGGACCTCGCACAGAGGTCACTTGAATTTTTCTAATATTATTAATTAGTGTTGGCGAAATATATTTTTTAGGGTAGATAGTAGATGAAATACAAGATTTTAATAACTAATTACTTTCATTAAAATGTCTAAGTACAAAACCGTAATCGTAAAACATGTGTTAAGTCGGTTAAACCTCCATAAAAATAAACACATAACTAATATATATTTTCCTTATATTAACCTTAAAGATCGTAACTTAAAAATATAAATAAACCCTCCTTTTGGTACAAGAAAACTAATTAAATGCTTATTCTTCATCGTCATCTCATAATAACTGTGGCTCTTGTAAAAGACTCATAATTTCATCATTAAATGGCTCTGTGTGAGACCTTTTGCCAACACATTTTGATAATGACGAAATTACCGGATCAGACGATATTAGTAGAATATTAAACAAGTCTCCCATTGTTTGTTCCCTTGAAAACTTCCTCGTGTTATCCTCTCGGTAATTACGAAACTCCTTATTTCGGGCTTCAGGAGCTTCCTCTGAAAACATTCCTATTGGTAGCAATGCTGCTTTAATAATATCAGTCCCATGAATGAGGATGCGGTGAACACTTGAAGGCATATTGTACCACCCATAAAGGTCGACATACTTTTCTGCAGTGGCCTTAAAATATGCTGCAAATGCCTCGGTGTTAATCTTGAAGCCACAAGATAAGGTTGTCAAAATAACGTAAAATCTTCGTAACAAGTTTTCATCGAGTCCAGTTAAGGTTGCAGTATCAGTGAATTTACACTTCACTTTTTTTTTAATTCTTAAGTTGTTAACATCCTCAGCCTGGCTATTGAGATTGAGTTTTGTAAGTACATATCGCATAACAGAATTATTTTTTTGTACCAGGGTTTTATGTTTACGCCATTCTTCTAAAAGTTGTCTTCTAGTCAACGACATAGTTCCTATAAAAAATCATAACTAAAAAGGTTGCAGTTGGTTGCAAAAAAATACTATTGAATCTTAATCTCCATCATGTCACAATACCTATATAAAAAAAATATGAGACTGCAAATACGGGCAAATATCGGAACTACGGGACTCGTACTTAAAAACGTTACTGCAATTTTGAAAGGGCTATTTTCAAGCTATAAATATAGCAAATAAAATGTTTGCGTGACTTGGAGCATATGATAAAATAAGACTACATACCCGTCGTAGGTTGAAATGTACAACATTAATTTTATCTAAAGCTAAGCAAAACTAATAAGAAAGGCAATAATTGCGATAACAGTAATTCGCCAAACGTGCAAGATAATACGTCAACAGTAACTTGACAAGTGCCAAGCTCATAAATAGATAACCAACTTGTCAAAACTAAAGAACTTTTAACCTACCCACTTTATCATCTATTCACAAAAAAAGTTGCAAGTCAATCCATCATTAAAAAAAAATAACATTAATAATTCCTAGAAAAATCAAAGTGACCTCTGTGCCTCGTGGCGTAATCTACATTGATTACCTCCTAAAAAGCAGAACGACAAACTGATTTAAAAGATTTCATGGGGATTTCATGGATAAATGGCCTCATTTGGCGTTTAAGTTTTTTTTTTTACCAAGGCAATGTTTCTCATGTTCAGTTGCTACGGCTAAGTTCCATGAGTTGAAATGCTTCCACATCAACCATATTCGCCAGATTTGGCGTCCTGCGATTATTTCCTGTTTCCGAATTTGAAAAACTGGCTGGGGTGGAAAAAGATTTCGATCGACCGAAGATATCGTCGAAAAAACCAGCGCGTATTTCAAAGATTTGGAGTAATCTTATTCTACTGAGGTAATTGAAAAACTAAAAAAAAAGTACATCGAATTAGATGGAGATAATAAATACTTTGGTAAGAAAATATTTTTTTAACCAAACTTATCACTCCGCCCTCGTGATGAAAATTGACCAACTCAGTCAATTTTAGGTATCCAGTTCGGGAATTATTTTGGATTAACAGCTCTAATAACTCGTGCGATTGATAGCAGTGATTCTGACACTATTTTGTTCCATCCTTCGAAAGTTATAACAACCCTTGTATAGGTTCTGTAGAAACCCGATAGCTTTACCACATCCACATCCTCGTTTGACTTTGTCTCCTGACCAGGAAGCTAGGTTGCAGTCGGTCATCGAACAGTTTGGTGATATTTCATCTGATCAGAAAGATTTAGGGTGTATATCTTGGCTGTCCCATAAGATTGCTACTGATGGTCCCCCAATAAGGCAGAGGTAAATTGAAAATCTTCAACGAGGAGATTGATAAAACGTTGGAAATAGGTGTCATTCGTCCGTCCCGTGGGGATTTTTTTAATTCAAATTAGCTTTATCGTTAAGACTGCGCCGAGCAAACGACGAGCGTCCAGTGGCGCCCTCATTACTTTTATTGGGTTTTCTAATTAACTAAAGAATTTCCTTGGACCCAAACAAAATGTGTTTGTAGCGCAAGTATAAACACAATTTATGGGATACGTAACAAACTTTAATAACAATTCACCTTCGAGTTATTAACTTAACGACTTTTTTTTGTGTCGTGTGTGGAAAGATTGATTCCTGTTGGGCCGAGACGTATAGTTCACACCGTGTTTCTCTCGGATCGTTGCCGACGCGGTGGAGTCAACACCTGAATACCCGACTGTAAACCTAGTGATGAGCGGGCAGGCGGAGCTGATGAAGGCTATAAGAGAGCTTTCTTCAAAGCACGAAGACCTTAAGAATGCTGTGAACATAAAGATTAGCACCATGGAGGACAGGTTCGGTGCCATAAATAACAGAATAGAGTCGCTCCAGACAGCACGCAGGGACGGGTTCCTGGACACCCTGAATCCTCCTCAGGCCACCGCTCCTCTGGGAGGTGTGCCCCACTACGTGCCTGTTTTTTGTGTGTCTTTCATTATTTGTTGTTAGTTCATGGAAGTGCTCATTATCGGAACTAAGCTAACGTGTAACTAATCGCGAATATGGAAGGCCGCCCAAGGAAAATGCGCCGCTAAGGCGTCGCAGCCGCGCGGGCGATCGTCCGCAGCGCACATTACAAGTAGCGTCGCCTGGCAAAGAACGCGTGACGTCACGATCTGATAGTAGTAGGGAAAGTCATGAACGTGGAGATTAACTCTCATCTGAGAGTTTAACCACCTACGCTTCATTAACCCACCGGGCCCGGTTAACTACTTAGGCTACGTCGGCAGGAAGTTCCTGACGATGACGTAAACCCAATTTGATCAGTTTCAACCTAGTTGTGATTTATAATGTTAATGCGTTTATATAGAATGCATCGATGCATGCATGTGCATGCTTCGATGGTTCGGTAATTTGGAAAAGATGGATGAAAGAAGATTGACGAAAGAGATATACACATCGATAGTGAGTGGACGGGTCGGAAGGGGCCGCCCTAGGCGTACTTTTTCGAGTCAAATCGGTGAAATACTGGAAAAGGGCCGAATCTTAAGTACCCGAAACCGACGTGCGTGCATGACTCGATGTATGAATGTGGAAGAAGCGAAAGAAATTTGTCAAGATCGTAGCAAGTGGAAAGAAGTGGTCTCTGCCTACCCCTCTGGGAAACAGGCGTGATTTAATGTATGTATGTATAGAATATAAAAAAAAAACATAGTCAAAACTTCTATCAGAAAACTTATTACATTTATTTTTAAATAAAACTTGGTCATCGTTTATTTGTTGTTAGATGTAATCTAGTGTGTTTAGTGCAGGGACTTTTAAGTCAGATAATAATCTGTTAATTATCTTTGGTTTACTATTTCTGTGTTTTTTTTGCTTTACAGGTGTTTTCTTCTCTTTCAACGCTATTAATCTTTTAAATCATCTTATTTCTTACGCTAACTAACCTAGATTTGTTCCTCACTCAACATGGAGTCCGGCGATCAAGCCTGTTCAGTTTTACGAACGCTTTAACACTTAACGCCAACGAACCCTCCTATTAAAAACCCAGAAGAGTTCTTTGATAGTGAGAATGCGATCGAACAAACTCCGTTACCCGGTTTCACGTTTCGCCATTGTTGAAAACAGGAGTCCCTAAGCAAGTGGGGGATCATCTTCAACGGACTTTCTTGTGTTAGAGATTTCCTTCAACGCGTTGAAGAAGAGGCGGAAGCGAGAGACGTCGCTTATGATTACGTAGTTCGAAGTTTTCATCAAGTATCACCGGTCTATCAAAACTCCTGGCTGTCTTGTAACGAAATCAAAGGCGCTTTTTTAGGTTCCTTTGATATAATTGACTTCGACTTTAAAGTCGAACGTCAGCTTTGACAGTTACGCCAGGGAGCGACTCAGTCTGCCAGGGATTTCGTAATCTCTGCTCGTGACCTTAACTCAAAACTCCGTAATCCTATTTAAGCAACGAACCTATTTACCATCGTAAAGTATGGCCTTCATTCCCGTTATCATCCGTGTTTAGCTACCATCTTGATAATCGATCCGCTGGCCTATTGCCTAATGCACTCGCAATCGCAATCGGTTTCAAATTGGAACAATTGGTTTCATTATGTATGCCGACAAGCCTTCGATTTTCAAAATGAAAACGATTGTGATTGCGAGTGCGTTAGGCAATAGCCCCTCAGGACGCAAACAAAAACTAAAAAAAATGAAAACGAAACAAATGTAGAAGAAAGAACAACAGTAAATATAAAAGATAATTTTAGGATTTATTTAAATATTAATAATGAAATTTAATCTGAATTTTAGATAGTGAACAAGTTGAAAATCAAGTGGAGGAATTTGAAAATAAAGGACATCATCCATTTTGATCCAAAAGAGAAAGTACCGGCCAAAAAAAAATGGTTTATTCTGATACAATTTACCCGCCTAAGCATTTCTTACTATGGCACCAAACCACCGTATCTTACCAAAATATGTTCAAATTAGAATAATTCATTAGTTTTTGTTAGTTCAATTCAATGAAATATTTAATTTTCTAACTAGAATAAAACTATGGATATTGGTACTACAGCTTTGGTGCCATAATAACAAATGCTCAGGTGAACAAGATCTAACAGAATATAGCTTCTTTTTTTTTTGGCCGGCACTTTTATGTTTGGACCTAAAATGTATGAAACCCGGATGATGTCCTTTGTGGACAATAATGAGAATAGAAAAATTCAACCTGCAAGACATCGAAGACTACCTGAACGATATATAGATTATCTGATGGACTACGACACTGAAGCATTGATGACCTATGAGGAGGCAACAGAATCAAAAGAACAGGATATGTGGAAGAAAGCTATAGAGGAAGGTCAAATCATTAGAACTAAACTATACATGGTCATAAATAGATGAAGAAGAAACAAAAGAAATAAAATTAGTGACCAGTAAATAGATTTTTAGTGCTAACCCAGATGGCAGGTAGAAAGCGAGATAAGTAGTGAGAGTATAAAGTGAGCGTAGATTAGAGGTTTTCAACAAAAATACAAAATAAACGTTTATTAATGAAAAACAACATAAACTAATACAACCACCATTGTATATAACGAAACGTATAGTCATCTAAGAATATGATTTTCAGTTGGAGCAAGTAAAAGTTTAAAAATGAAACAATTTGATGTAAATACTGCCTTTTTACACGAAGATTTGAAATAATGTTAATGATTTTTGTAAATATTATTATTTCCGTCGCTTGTAACTTCTTACCTTTAAGACTTACAGAATAAACATGTATGCAAAAAATGTAAACAATTTTGTCTTCTTTATACCTCTCATAGACACTTTTGTGATTTAGTAAACAATTGAGAAGTTATTTAAAATATACCTAATTTTGGCACCTTTAATTCAAGATGGCGGCTAACGCCTGGGTCCTTCAAGGTCGAGAACTTGGATTTTTATTAACCTGTCATACCTAAACAATATTGTTTCATAACATTTTCTACGCCACCTTTTGTAGAGCATAAATACCTACTGACTGGACTAATGGCGATGTACTCAACGTAACCAATGTTCGGCATCTATCACCATAAACCGTGACAAGAACAAAATATTGAGGCAAAATGACCACATGTGCGAACCATTTGATGTGGAATATGAATTGTTTGCAAAATATCAAGAATGCAAAAAGGATGTGTCGGAAAAATATTCATCAGAGCAAAACAAAAATTGAGAATAAATTTGAACATTTGGGTCGTCGGGATGCTGAATATTTCAACAAGCTGCCATCGTTTTAGTCAAAGAAACGATCACTATACAGAGCCAGAAAATGTGCAATAAACGGCAATTCGACTTTCAAACGATTAGAAGATGTTCGGTGTGACGATGGTGCTAATAACAAAATTCTTATTTATTCAACACCTACATCACAAAACGTGTTAGTCTTTGTACTGTGTAAAAGTACTGTTTTTTTCAGCGATGATACTTTTCGAAGTGTACCAAAACCGTATTACCAACTGTACACTATTTCAGTTGACATGAAAAGTTTAATTGAAACTACAAGAATAGTGCCAGTCATATACGCATTATTACCAGATAAAACAACGGAAACTTACGTGCGACTTTTCAGCCTGTTAAAGAGAAATTTGGACTTGAAATAAAAAATAATAAGTGCGACTTCGAAACACCACAAATAAAAGGGTTTAAAAGTAATTATCCAGATTCCCAAATTTCAGGCTGTGTCTATTGTCACTAGGCATCGGAGTTTTTGTCGCACGGTAAGACTATACCAAGCTATGGAGTCGTCATTTGCCATAAATCTAAACTCTTATTCATATTCATACTCATTTATTTAATTTATCTTAAAATGCCTCCTTAGCGGTCGGTCGTTTATCTTAGTCAAGTTAAAAAAATATCTATTAGATTATAAATTCATAACTTGTACTGTACCCTGCGAATAGGTAATTCGCCACTAGTGTGGACTAAAACATTCACTTCTGCCGTGTTTTAATGTACCTATCTTTTGTTTGTTTATAAATTTTCGTAATTAAATCAGTATAAAAATGGTAATTATTTTTTATTGTAATATTTATTTTCCAAATATAACATTAAATAATCGTTTCGAAACTCGTCAACGTTGTTGTCCTTGATTAGAAAAAAAAACGTAAATAATTAAATAAATAAATGAGTATTCGAATATGAATAAGAGTTTAGATTTATGGCAAATGACGACTCCATAGCTTGCTATTAGTCTTACCGTGCGACAAAAACTCCGATGCCTAATTATCACAGAGCGATATGGAAGAAAGCACGAGACTAAGTTGGATTTTAACAAAGGAGCTACAGAAATCTGTCGAATGTGCTCATATTTACTGCTTTTGCCTTAAGAGCTAATTTTGGGGGCTTGGAATTCAATCGTACAAAAAATGACAGAGAACGAAGCGATGACAAAATTCGAAAAATATTTCAGAAATGAGTGGCTTTACAAGTAAAACCCTAATGTACCTTAGTTGTGCAGGCCCGAGACATCGCACGAACAATGCTTTAGAAGGGTGGCATGCACGTTTAAATAAGAGGATGAAGAATTTATTCTTATTCATAAAAAAAATACGTAAAGAAGCTATATTCCAGAGTAAAATACTTTCAGACGGTTACTTCGAAGGAAGACGCCAAAGAAGGAATCAAGGCTTTTGTTCGGTAAAAGATACGCAGAACAGTTGAAAAAACTATAAGATGAAGATGTTACCGCTCTAGAATTTCTCGAATACGTTATTAAATTGAAAAACAGCTTGTTTGGAAAGATTGATATGATTTAAAGTAAATATAAGATGAAATTGTAACCGGGATCAGTAATATGTTGTGTTGTGTTTTTGTTGTAGTACACTTTAGTTATTTCGTTAGAACTTTCGAATTGTTATTTTGTGATACTGAAGATAATTTTCAAGTTTCATGATGGTTCAGTGTGCAAACAGTACAATAGGGTGTTATTGTTATAAGTAATGCCTACACTAACGTATAATTATTATAATACCTTAATAATACCTTGATAATAATACCTTATAAATTATTTAATGAACAGACGTTTTTAACTGAATAAACAATTTTTACTTACTTTAAAACAACTATCATTATTTGTAGTTTATTATATATAAGCAACTTTGTCAAGTATGCTTATATATACTTGACAAAGTTGCTTATACTTCATTTTGTAGTTTGGACCTCTCCGATATCGATGACGTACAACTAAAAATAGAACAGCCGTCATCAAACATTATGGCAGCCATCAAACACACTCAAAAATACCTGAACACTCTCGAACGCATTTAACAACGTGCAGTGATATGTTTGATGCTGACTGTACGCGGTAGCAAACTGCAAAAAGGCCCATCAGACATTCCGCAATCCTATTTCGTCCACATTCGCATCTCGAGTTGTGATGACAAGACGGAAATGGGGACGAGATAGGAGTGTGGCTAAATTGGGAATGTGGACGAGATACGAATGTGGTCGAGATGCGAATGTGGACGAGATGCGCATGTGGACGAGATGCGCATGTGGACGAGATGCGAATATGGACGTGATGGGAATATTGACGAAACGGAAATGTGAACAAAGTTAACCTAAAACGATTGGAACTTTGGACATATTTACTCCTTGGTCATTTTGACCCTTAGACATATTCGACACCTTCAGCATTAACTCCTTGGACGTTTTGACCGTTGAACATATTGACTCCTTGGACGTTTTGACCCTTGGACATGTTGACTCCTTGGACATATTGACTTCTTGGACTTTTTGACCCTTGGACATTGTGCTCTGGAAGGCTATGAATTTTCCTGTTCTATTCATACTTAGTGCAGACATTTTAAAACCACTGCTTAATTTAATTAACCTATGTTGATTGAGTAGTTATTTCTACGAAGTAAGATAGCCATATTCTCTAAATTTCTAAGCTAGAGCGCTTTAGCTCAACCAATCTATCTCTAGGGTTATTGTGGTATCTCAGTTGATACACCAGTAACCACAGGCATTTATTGTATTTTTAAAAGTTCCCGTGGTTTTACCCGTGGTTTTACCCGTTGTTTTTCCAAATTCTAATATTAGGCCCGCGAAACACCCCCGAACACTTTGTTCTCTTTGAGTTTTAATTCACGGCTGTAAAATGCTGAACCACCTTTAATATTTAAGTTCCACAATAGGCACGCCCATGTTTATTCCGACGCCAAAAACTTGGTATACTTAATTATATTTTTCGGACCTGTTAACCTTGTAAACCACTGTGTATTTTACTCTTATATAATTTGAATCTTAATCTTATAAATTCGTGATGCTAATTTTTACTAATACTATTTAATTACTTGTGCATTATTGCTTAAAACCCAATTTTAACTTATTAATAAATTATTTTATTTATTTTAAACTTCGTTTATTTTAATAGTCAAAATCTGTTTGTTTTACGCTCTGTCGTAAGACCCGCGTAGTGCGTCTTTTTCAGCTTGTGCGCTACAATACCCGTAGACCATAATTTGTATTTAAAATAAAACATAGATACGACCTTTACAATAACATTTTTATTACACAAAATAAAATTAATATTAAAGCGTCACATTGGAATGTGAGATTGTACATATATCATGGAACTTGTTTTACTATATTACCATTACAGAAAAACATTTAATTTAATTCAATATCGATTAAAAGTCGATGGCTTTATGACTCTTTTTTAATTAAAGAAATAAATAACGATCAAATGATACCCTTGATAAGTAAATAGAGAAACAAAAATATTTTACTATATTCAGAAATTCTACATAAGTACATACATAACTCACTTTATTCCCAGAGTGAGCTACAGAATTACCTACAACTCAAAAAAACTGTTTATAATTTCTGTAACCACATTTTAGGGTAATAAAAAATTGAAACCTATAAGTTTATTTTAGAAATTGATTGAGAAGCCATTTCGAAATTCACAAAAATGTACCATGTATAAAAATATTTTATTATTAAATCAATCTGGATAGATTCGTTGATTTACACGATTGTTTAAGAATTAATTACAACAAAATGTTCTTTCATACTTGTGACGTAAATATTATTTACCAAACAAAATATAACATTGAGAGACACGAAGTGATGACGAGCAGCGGGCAGTATCTCGGCAAACTCTTGACACGCATTTTAAATAGTGAGTGGGCGAAAACCGTGATCATAATGGATTTATCTGACCCAATTCACATGTTTCTGCTTGAAATTAATTCGTTAAAAGTTAGAAGAGAATGGTTTCACGAAATAAATAAATAAATAAGTGACAATGGCGAATTTTATCATCTTTACATGGACATGAGGAAACATCCTGATGGATTCTTCGAATACATACGAAGTTTATATAGCTTTCACACTAGAAATAAACTCGTCCACGTTTATACAGTCTGTGAGCACTTAGAAGATGCTTCGGGTTTGTACTTCTTTGTCACTCTCTCCTAATAAGAGCTTATGAGATTGAGTGAGAGACCAGTAGAAACCCGAAGCACCTTCTTAGAGCTATCGCAATATTGTACTAAACATGACGTAGATAACCGACTGATCTATCGAGCGACAAATTCAAATTAATTCAATTTTATCGCGAAGGGTCTCTTTCGCCTCTAGTCGCATCAAATAGCACTCGCTCTGTCGCTGGAACGACGTTGCTTTTCTGTTTAGTATTACATTTGATTGCTGATCGCCGTGGAATCGCCGTTACTTTACGAAAATCAAAATATCGACGCTTGTCGTGGTTCCTAACCTTCGTTCGCTGGATACCAGATTCGCAAAATACCAGATTCACAAAACACCGGATTCTCAGAATACCAGATTCGCAAAACACCAGATTCTCAGAATATCAGATTCGCAAAACACCAAACTCATAATACCTGATTCTCATAATAGCAGATTCGCAAAAGATCAGAATCGCAAAACACCAGATTCTCATAATACCAGATTCTCATGATAGCAGATTCGCAAAAGATCAGAATCGCAAAAGATCAGAATCGCAATACACCAGATTCTCAGAATACCAGATTCTCAGAATACCAGATTCGCAAAAGACCAGAATCACAATAAGGAGTGGTCCGGAAAAAAAGTAGCAGCACATAATATGGAATTTATTTTTATTTTGTGCTAATTTCTAAGCAGTGCGTGCATTTTTAATAGTAATCTGTAGATACTATTAAATAAAATAAACAATAAGAATGGTAAAAATTAAAGAGGGATTTCAAGTTTTCGCCTTTTACATTAAATCTCACCTAAAACTTTTTGAACAGTGTCTTTTGAGAGAATTTATGAGGTGTTTGTCATAAACATAGTTTTTTTTTTAAGTTTGATGGGCTAGTTAATACCTTATTGAATTGTCTTTTGATCATTATTTAAGGAAAGGAAAGATTGATATGATTTAAAGTAAATATAAGATGAAATTGTAACCGGGATCAGTAATATGTTGTGTTGTGTTTTTGTTGTAGTACACTTTAGTTATTTCGTTAGAACTTTCGAATTGTTATTTTGTGATACTGAAGATAATTTTCAAGTTTCATGATGGTTCAGTGTGCAAACAGTACAATAGGGTGTTATTGTTATAAGTAATGCCTACACTAACGTATAATTATTATAATACCTTAATAATACCTTGATAATAATACCTTATAAATTATTTAATGAACAGACGTTTTTAACTGAATAAACAATTTTTACTTACTTTAAAACAACTATCATTATTTGTAGTTTATTATATATAAGCAACTTTGTCAAGTATGCTTATATATACTTGACAAAGTTGCTTATACTTCATTTTGTAGTTTGGACCTCTCCGATATCGATGACGTACAACTAAAAATAGAACAGCCGTCATCAAACATTATGGCAGCCATCAAACACACTCAAAAATACCTGAACACTCTCGAACGCATTTAACAACGTGCAGTGATATGTTTGATGCTGACTGTACGCGGTAGCAAACTGCAAAAAGGCCCATCAGACATTCCGCAATCCTATTTCGTCCACATTCGCATCTCGAGTTGTGATGACAAGACGGAAATGGGGACGAGATAGGAGTGTGGCTAAATTGGGAATGTGGACGAGATACGAATGTGGTCGAGATGCGAATGTGGACGAGATGCGCATGTGGACGAGATGCGCATGTGGACGAGATGCGAATATGGACGTGATGGGAATATTGACGAAACGGAAATGTGAACAAAGTTAACCTAAAACGATTGGAACTTTGGACATATTTACTCCTTGGTCATTTTGACCCTTAGACATATTCGACACCTTCAGCATTAACTCCTTGGACGTTTTGACCGTTGAACATATTGACTCCTTGGACGTTTTGACCCTTGGACATGTTGACTCCTTGGACATATTGACTTCTTGGACTTTTTGACCCTTGGACATTGTGCTCTGGAAGGCTATGAATTTTCCTGTTCTATTCATACTTAGTGCAGACATTTTAAAACCACTGCTTAATTTAATTAACCTATGTTGATTGAGTAGTTATTTCTACGAAGTAAGATAGCCATATTCTCTAAATTTCTAAGCTAGAGCGCTTTAGCTCAACCAATCTATCTCTAGGGTTATTGTGGTATCTCAGTTGATACACCAGTAACCACAGGCATTTATTGTATTTTTAAAAGTTCCCGTGGTTTTACCCGTGGTTTTACCCGTTGTTTTTCCAAATTCTAATATTAGGCCCGCGAAACACCCCCGAACACTTTGTTCTCTTTGAGTTTTAATTCACGGCTGTAAAATGCTGAACCACCTTTAATATTTAAGTTCCACAATAGGCACGCCCATGTTTATTCCGACGCCAAAAACTTGGTATACTTAATTATATTTTTCGGACCTGTTAACCTTGTAAACCACTGTGTATTTTACTCTTATATAATTTGAATCTTAATCTTATAAATTCGTGATGCTAATTTTTACTAATACTATTTAATTACTTGTGCATTATTGCTTAAAACCCAATTTTAACTTATTAATAAATTATTTTATTTATTTTAAACTTCGTTTATTTTAATAGTCAAAATCTGTTTGTTTTACGCTCTGTCGTAAGACCCGCGTAGTGCGTCTTTTTCAGCTTGTGCGCTACAATACCCGTAGACCATAATTTGTATTTAAAATAAAACATAGATACGACCTTTACAATAACATTTTTATTACACAAAATAAAATTAATATTAAAGCGTCACATTGGAATGTGAGATTGTACATATATCATGGAACTTGTTTTACTATATTACCATTACAGAAAAACATTTAATTTAATTCAATATCGATTAAAAGTCGATGGCTTTATGACTCTTTTTTAATTAAAGAAATAAATAACGATCAAATGATACCCTTGATAAGTAAATAGAGAAACAAAAATATTTTACTATATTCAGAAATTCTACATAAGTACATACATAACTCACTTTATTCCCAGAGTGAGCTACAGAATTACCTACAACTCAAAAAAACTGTTTATAATTTCTGTAACCACATTTTAGGGTAATAAAAAATTGAAACCTATAAGTTTATTTTAGAAATTGATTGAGAAGCCATTTCGAAATTCACAAAAATGTACCATGTATAAAAATATTTTATTATTAAATCAATCTGGATAGATTCGTTGATTTACACGATTGTTTAAGAATTAATTACAACAAAATGTTCTTTCATACTTGTGACGTAAATATTATTTACCAAACAAAATATAACATTGAGAGACACGAAGTGATGACGAGCAGCGGGCAGTATCTCGGCAAACTCTTGACACGCATTTTAAATAGTGAGTGGGCGAAAACCGTGATCATAATGGATTTATCTGACCCAATTCACATGTTTCTGCTTGAAATTAATTCGTTAAAAGTTAGAAGAGAATGGTTTCACGAAATAAATAAATAAATAAGTGACAATGGCGAATTTTATCATCTTTACATGGACATGAGGAAACATCCTGATGGATTCTTCGAATACATACGAAGTTTATATAGCTTTCACACTAGAAATAAACTCGTCCACGTTTATACAGTCTGTGAGCACTTAGAAGATGCTTCGGGTTTGTACTTCTTTGTCACTCTCTCCTAATAAGAGCTTATGAGATTGAGTGAGAGACCAGTAGAAACCCGAAGCACCTTCTTAGAGCTATCGCAATATTGTACTAAACATGACGTAGATAACCGACTGATCTATCGAGCGACAAATTCAAATTAATTCAATTTTATCGCGAAGGGTCTCTTTCGCCTCTAGTCGCATCAAATAGCACTCGCTCTGTCGCTGGAACGACGTTGCTTTTCTGTTTAGTATTACATTTGATTGCTGATCGCCGTGGAATCGCCGTTACTTTACGAAAATCAAAATATCGACGCTTGTCGTGGTTCCTAACCTTCGTTCGCTGGATACCAGATTCGCAAAATACCAGATTCACAAAACACCGGATTCTCAGAATACCAGATTCGCAAAACACCAGATTCTCAGAATATCAGATTCGCAAAACACCAAACTCATAATACCTGATTCTCATAATAGCAGATTCGCAAAAGATCAGAATCGCAAAACACCAGATTCTCATAATACCAGATTCTCATGATAGCAGATTCGCAAAAGATCAGAATCGCAAAAGATCAGAATCGCAATACACCAGATTCTCAGAATACCAGATTCTCAGAATACCAGATTCGCAAAAGACCAGAATCACAATAAGGAGTGGTCCGGAAAAAAAGTAGCAGCACATAATATGGAATTTATTTTTATTTTGTGCTAATTTCTAAGCAGTGCGTGCATTTTTAATAGTAATCTGTAGATACTATTAAATAAAATAAACAATAAGAATGGTAAAAATTAAAGAGGGATTTCAAGTTTTCGCCTTTTACATTAAATCTCACCTAAAACTTTTTGAACAGTGTCTTTTGAGAGAATTTATGAGGTGTTTGTCATAAACATAGTTTTTTTTTTAAGTTTGATGGGCTAGTTAATACCTTATTGAATTGTCTTTTGATCATTATTTAATATTTTTGATTTGACTTTAGTTTGAGGTAGTTACATGGATTTTCAAAAATTGTGTATTTTCCATTTTTACGGAAAGGCCGGTTCGATAAAATCTTAGAAAAGAAACTAACTTCACTCAATACTAACATAACTTTCATTCGACCTTTCACTTTGATTACTTGTTTTCGCAACAAGCATCGCTGACTATTTCCAGACATGTTGTGTAATTACGTGGGTCACTAGGAAAGTTTTGAGATACTCAACATTTATAAAAAGAACGCAACGAGATTGAACCTTTTTTTAAAAGATAAATTATTTGTAATTCGAACATAGAAAACCATTTGATCAAATATTAAAAAAAATATACATAACGGTTGTTTTTTGTTTCAATTCCGCGGTCTTTTATCGTCAACTATGGATTTTAAGCGAGAACATTTTCGTGCGATGATTTTGTACGATTATAAATTTCGATTAAATGAATGTGAGTGCAGAGAGCGATTAGTTTCGGCGTTTGAGGACTATGCACCATCGCGCACAACAGTTTTCAGATGGTTTGCTCAATTTAAACGAGGGTTTTTTTCCTTAAATGATGATGAAAGAAATGGCCGACCCGCGACTTCAGTTACAGAAGAAAACGTCCTAGCTGTGAAAAAATTTATTAAGGAAGACCCAAAAGTGACTTACAAACAAATAGAAGAGGTCGTGAAGATTTCATCGCCAGCTATTAATGAAATTTTACACAACCGGCTTGGAGTCAGGAAATTATGTTCACGATGGGTGCCTCACTCGCTGACTGCAGAACAAAAAGAAGCTCGCGTGACATGGTGCAAAGATATGCTCAGAAAATTTGATCAGGGAGAAGGACAGTCAATTTTTTACATTATTACTGGAGACGAGAGTTGGATTTACCAATATGATCCACCGACTAAACGGCAATCGACAATTTGGGTGTTTCCCGATGATGAACCTCCAACGAAGGTGAAATGCGGGCGAAGTGTTGGGAAAAAAATGGTGGCCACATTTTTTTCTGCAAGTGGTCATGTGGCCACAATTTCCTTAGACGACCAAAAAACTGTGAATGCTAAGTGGTATATTGAAGTGTGTTTACCTACTGTATTTAATAATTTAAAACAAAAACGACCTAAAACTGGTTTGAGGGGGCTCTTTTTGCATCATGACAATGCCTCGCCGCACAAGGCCATTGTCACCAAGGATTTTTTGAAGAGTACAGAGATTGAAGAATTGTGTCATCCTCCGTATAGCCCCGATTTAGCTCCTTGCGATTTCTTCCTCTTTCCGAAAATCAAACTCGGACTTCGTGACACGCGATTTAACAGTCCTGAGGACGCACGGAATGCCTACTTGCAGGCCGTAGAAGACCTCCCTAAAGAAGAGTACCGGGAATGCTATAAATCATGGTTTAGGCGGATGAATCGATGCATAGAAGCTAATGGAGAGTACTTTGAGAAACTGTAATAAAAAAATATTGAATAACTTTTATACTTTTTTTGTATCTCAAAACTTTCGTATTGACCTAAGGTATAATGCACATTTGCACTTATGTATCTTATGATAACTGCATTGCAGTTGTTTTTGATAATGAATTCATATTGGAATGGTTTATATTATGTTACCAACGCACGACAATTGAAAGGAGTTCTTTTTATTGTTTTTTTTTTTACTTTTTTAAAAAGTTGAAATGTAGGTAAGTGGCCAGTATTTCATATTATGCAACATGTACGTTCCTCTAGAGGTTGCAATCATTCCGATTTAAATTATAGCGGTTCTAGGAAATGTACCTATGTAAAGAATTTCATGTGAAGATAACTCCATGTTCTCCCTTAGAATTTTTTTTGAAAAAAATACATATTATAGGACGTTAGTGGGAGTTTTACCAGTGAAAAAATTAGAGCGGTCTCTAACATGGAAGTGATAAAAAAAAATATCTGAAAAGTTTGAATGGGTTTTTTTTAATTTTTTTCTATGGCATAATGAAAATATAATTATGGCCATTTGATCATCTTGGTTAAATGTACATTATATGCCAAGCTCATAAAAATTGGTTAACAGGAAAAAAAAATATCAAAGAAAAATTAAATATAGTTTTTTTTTTAACGAAAACTATGATATTTAGTGTGCTAACAATTACTGCAAAACAATTACTAATGCAGAGCCACACAATCTATAAAAATTACAAGCCCAAACTCAAGGGGGGCAAAATCTCTTAGCTTATCCTGGCACGGCCTTTGTCTCCCATAGAAAAACCCCTGTCAGAGGTTAGATTGGAGAAACTTCCTTACTACCCAACGTGAAATCCAGTTTATTGGTATAACTTATTCGTATAATAATAATATTCTGAAAAGCATAAAACAAGTTCTGAAAATGGAAATTCAATTGTGGTATTGTAGAAAACGGCAAGCGAAGATTGTCAAATTGTGTTGTGCAAAAAGTTATAAAGTACATTGCAATAAATATTGAGAAAACTTTTGAATCTCATATAGGTATTTCAAAATGATTGTATTTATATTCAATAGTATGATATCTACAGATTACTATTACAAATGCACTGCTTAGAAATTAGCACAAAATAAAAATAAATTCCATATTATATGCTGCTACTTTTTTTCCGGACCACTCCTTACACCTGATTCTTATAATACCAGGATACGTACAGATGTATCCGTTTATACAAGTTAATTAGATGAGACAAACATATCTATACCTAACAACATAGTAGTAGATATTTTCTTACAAGTATCATCAGTTAGTGGCAACCTGTGGTGGCGACATTTTATCTAAATCTATTCTATACAAAACTATACCTACTATATATATACTGGGTGTCCCAGAAACCAACGTCAACCCGCCCAGAGGTGATAGAGCAGCTCATAAGCTATCGATTTAACCCCTATGTATGTTCAGCAATTATTATTAATTTCGGAGATATTGATCATTTTAATCGGATTTTTTGTCACTTTTCCTTATGTCCGTGATACAAAAAACTCCTAAATTCATTTATTTATACATTTTTTTTCAGTGTTTTCTTGCATGATTAGAATCACTGTGAAATTAGGAAGTTCTTAAAGCTACATGACTTTTTTTTTTCATTACAACTTTTTGAGTAAACACACAAAGTTTGTTTTTCCATACTTGGTGAAAATCAAACGCGGGGTTCCCTAGTATGGCGAAAGTAACTCTGTGCGATTTCTCAAAAAGTTGTAATGAAATAAAAAAGGCATTTAGCTTTAAAAACTTCCTTATTTTACAGTGATTCTAATCATGCAAGAAAACACTGAAAAAATAAAGTATAAATACATGAATTTAGGGGTTTTTCGTATCACGGACATAAGGAAAAATTACAAAAAATCCGATTAAAATGATCAATATCTCGGAAACTAATAACAATTGCTGAACATACGAGGGCAGGATGATAAGTATCTAGCCTAACAATTAAATACTACAGTTAGTGTAATTTTTTTATTATTATTTTTTTATTATTATTTTTTTACATAATCTCCATTAAGCTCTACGCACTTGGTCCACCTTCGCTCCAACGCTGTTATACCCTCCATAAAATGGCTTTTCTCAAGGCCTGTAAAATACTCTTCTACAGCAGCTATGACTTCTTCATTCGTTTTAAATTTCTGTCCCCCCAAAAAAGTTTTGAGTTTGGGGAACAGATGGAAGTCTGACGGTGCAAGATCAGGTGAATAAGGTGGGTGGGGCAACAAATCATAATGCAATTCGTTAATTTTGGCCATGGCCTTAAGACAAGTGTGAACTCTTGCATTGTCTTGATGAAAAATTATTTCTTTTCGTGCTAACCCTAATATTTTTTGCTCAATGCATTCCTGCAGCTTATCTAATAGATTAGCATAGTATTCCCCGTTTATAGTTTGACCTTTTGGGAGGTAGTCTATCAACAAAATTCCGTTCGAATCCCAAAAGACCGACGCCATCACTTTTCCAGCAGATTTCACGGCTTTGGCTTTCTTTGGAGCCGAGCATCCGGATTCTGTCCACTGTTTCGATTGCATTTTGGATTCTGGTGTAGGTATAGTGGTGAACCCAAGTTTCATCCGTTGTTACAAATCGTCGTAAGAAATCCAATTTATTTCTTTGAAAACGGTCCAAACAATGTTGAGTTTTGCATTCGAACTCTTTTTTGATCTAGTGTAAGCAATCGCGGCACTTAACGGGCGGACAGCTTTTTCATTTTCAATTCTTCACTAAGTATATGATGTACCCGTTCTTTTGAAATACCTGTATTATCAGCAAAGAGTGGAATTCTTCATAGCAAAAATCAAACTGTCAGAGGGATTGACCTAACTGTTTTATCGACTTATCGATAAATATTTGTCACTTAACGAAACAAAGTTAAAGTAATGAAATCAGGCTTTTGGATATACATACAAACAAATTAACGGTGTCCCTAATTAGCTGACCGCCACTGTATTTTAGTATAATAGTAAAGAATAAAACAGAAAATACTTTTTTTTAAATTTTCTATAAGAAACTTATCATTAAAAATTACATACATACATACATACCGTCACGCCTTTATCCCAGAGTGGGGTAGGCAGAGCTACAGAATTACCAACAACTTTAACAGCCAGTTGTTAATTCTGTAACCACATTTTGCACAAACAGGCTAAGATGTATATCATGTGTTTATTAGTGACAGGTTGCAAGCCCATCGCCTAAAAATACTACAAGCCTTTAATCCCTTAGTCGTCTCTTACGACTTCCACAGGAAGGTATGGAGTGGTACTATTCTATTCTATTCTGCCGGCAACCACACGGCCAAATTAACGGTGTCCCTAATTAGCTGACCGCCACTGTATTTTAGTATAATAGTAAAGAATAAAACAGAAAATACTTTTTTTTTAATTTTCTATATGAAACTTATCATTAAAAATTAAAAACAAATATTGCTAAGAGTAGGTAACTAATCTTCATTCAAAATAACAAAGTCGAAATCTAAATCTGTATTAAGTAAATATGTTTTCTTCATCTTCCCTGTAGTAAAAGAAAATAGTCATTATTTTTTCAACATTGTCACCTTTCAAATTACTCCTTTTTTCATTGTAGATCCATTAATAAGATGAAAACGAGCGTTCTGCCTCAGTTGAAGTAACAGGAGCATATTTGTAGTACTCGATAACGGTGTTTTGGCTGTAATCACTTTTTTCTATAAGATCAGCATATTTGCGTATCATGTCGTAGTCCGGAATTTTATCTAGTACTTTTTCAAGTTTTATTTGCATTATGGATACCTAATGCGATATTATTCCGTAACATCGATAAGTCGATAAAACAGTTAAGTCAATCCCTCTGACAGTTTGATTTTTGCTATGAAGAATTCCGCTCTTTGATTATCAGCTATCTCGGATAGCTTCAACCGTCGATCTGCCAAAACCATATCATGCACTTCGGAGACCATTTCCGAAGTCGTGACGCTTTTTGGACGTCCAGGACGGAGTTCATCTTGGACACTTGTACGTCCTCGTTTAAACTCGGCCACCCAGTTCTTAACCGTAGCATAAGAGAGAGCACATTCACCCAAAACATTTTTTAAGTCGTCATGAATATCCGCCCCTTTCATATGAAGAAACTTTATCACAGCTCTTTGTTCAATTTTATTTATTTTGGAAAAAAACGCCAGAATATTTTTTCAAATGACAGCTAACAAAAAAATATGGACGCCATCGAATTCAAATTTAAAACACAGACAGCCAGAAACCCTATTATGAAAAGGAGGTTGTATATTTTGTAATTAAACCTTTTTAAATTGTGTAGGCCAGTTACTTATCATTCCGCCCTCGTACATGGGGGTTAAATCGATAGCTTATGAGCTGCTCTATCAGCCCTAGGCGGGTTGACGTTGGTTTCTGGGACACCCAGTATACAGGGCGTCCCACGGCTATGCCACATGGAGGGAAAGTACCTTGAATATTTTAGATGGAACATTTTACTGAAAGAAGACATTATTTGAATTTAAAAACAATTTAAACTGCATTCAGAGCTATATATATATATATACAACGTTTTTTCACATTTGTTTTTGAAGCCTTAAATATAATCTACATTGAAAATTAGGTAATGCGTTTTTTTTTTTACAGTAGTACTGTTTTCATACTTAAATTAAAGTTTTTTGCTCTGCTTATGTGGAAAGAGCTTAAGCGCCACATGATACAACTGTCACGCCACGCCTAGGGATGGAAATCGGTACAAAATTAGAATGATTTTATGGTGTTGCCAGTTCGTACTCGCTGTTTGTATTTGTAATGTAAGATTGAGAATGTAGTACTTATCGAATGAATATAGGGTAATTTAACGCATTTTTGATAATTAATAAAGTAGATTAAAAAAATGGTTTTAAGTTTAGACCACGCTCTTTATAATACTTAACTACCTCTATGAAAGCCTATGGTAAAGTGAACGTCAAACCAAAACCACACTTAACCTTGAACCACGCACGTTACTCTGTTCTTGGATTACGTAAAGGATTCGGATTCACATCGACGATAGCTCATCTCATAGGATTTGGCAGATTTAGGACTCGGCGCATATTCTTTTTACGGCAACTTGGCTTTGGATTTTAGACTCGGCGGATATTCTTTTTACGACAACTTGGCTTTGGATTTTGGACTCGGCGGATATTCTTTTTACGACAACTTGGCTTTGGATTTTGGACTCGGCGAATATTCTGACTACTTACAACAACTTGGCTGATAATATTGACCATGACAACTTCGGAAGGATTTACCGTGGCTAATAGCACAAATTTACCAAAAGTGGATTTGTTCATGATTTTAGAGTTTATGAAAGACTCTGACCAATATAATGTTGCGGAAATCAGAGGCGCCAAGGCGTTTGTTTCTACTAGGACATCGTACGTAGAAACTGCTCTTGGATACGTGGAAGTCAAGCGGGAGGGCGACAGGTGCATCTGCCAATTCAAGGTAACTCCTGAACACAAAGTTCGAGGAAAATTATACCGAGTTATGGCAGAGATAGATGAAGTCAAAGAAAATATCCTTGACATCAAGTGCTTTGATTGTGCGGCTGCTGAAGGTGGGTGCAAACATGCCCTGTGCTTTGCTATGTGGCTGAATAAAAGGTTTGAGGAGCCACCTGTAACATCTGTGGCTTGTTATTGGAAAAAACCAAAACTATCAGAGGCCGTGACAATGGCAGGGTTATACTCGCCAAGGATTTGGGCAAAAAATCTAAGGTACAACCAGTCATTTCAGGAAATTCTCAGACATTTAATGTATTTATTGAAGAGTGTAAGAAACGTGAAATAAGTAATTCTTTGATAGTAAGATAAAATTTTAAAACAGAGAACATTACAGATTTCACTTTATTTAATTTATTATTCGAATTTAGTCTTAAAACTGGAGATAATGAGTTTAGCTCATTTTATGAATATGTGAGAAACAAGATGAATGAGAATGTAATAAATAAAATCGAATCAGAAACAAAAGACCAAGCAAATAACAGACTTTGGCATAATATGCGCCAAGGGAGGATAACTGGCTGTACTATTCACGATGCAACTAGATGCAAAACTGCCGATGGTTCTCTGGTACAGACTATTTTGGGTGGTTATAAAGTTCCTGAGACTTTAGCCATAAAACGAGGCAAGCAGCTGGAAGGTCCAGTTGTCGACCAGTTAGAAAAGGAGTTGAAAATAAAAATTAACAAATCCGGGTTTATTTTAGTGACACCCATAGTGGGAGCTTCACCAGACGGAATCACAGATGACTTTATTGTGGAAGTGAAGTGTCCACTCAGTGAAAAATCAATGAGTATGTATATTAAAAATTCCTCAATCACTCAAAAATTTAAAGCCCAAGTAATGTTAGAAATGCATGCTGCCAAAAAAGAAAAAGCGTTATTCTGTCTGGCTGACCCAAAGTATGAACAGAATCAAATAGTTCATAAATATTGGACTGATTATGACAATATTTAAACTTCAAACTTAAACAGAATTTATTTTACATAAAAACCTTCCCCTTGAATCAATTGTATAAAAAAAAACCGCATCAAATTCCGTTGCGTAGTTTTAAAGATCTAAGCATACATAGGGACAGACAGCGGGGAGCGACTTTGTTTTATACTATGTAGTGATACACATATATAGCAGTTTAAATTTTCAGTTTTTTATCAGAAATCGGGTTTTCGAAAACGTGTGGATTGAGTGAGCATAGTAAATTATTTGTAAAACCTTAAATACGTTACTAGGTGATCTACAAATTATAAAGGTAATTTAGCATAGGTTTTACTAAATATTAGTATATAAATATTATATGTTAAATGAATACATTCACTGATTTCGTTGGTAGATTGTGAGAACTGAGTGAGCACATGTTAAAGGTATTTTTTTATTATTTGTGGTTTTACAAATACAGAGATTAGTTTTACAATTGTTTCAGAACTTTTACTAAATGAACAGCATTTTATCTTTTTTTTCGGAATGGTGCTCACTCAATCCACACACACACGCAAAAAATGCAAATTAGTCAAATTCCGCATTTGTAATTTTTTTAGCCAACTGTACCATATTGGAGCAATATTTTGAAAGTCTAATAATATTATTGTAATGTCAAGTCTTCTCAAAAAAAAAAATCGTGCAAAAATAGTGCAGGACTTTCGAGTTACAGATTGGTCAAATTCCCTTGGCTAGGGTTATCACATAAATACCTAGTTAATATTTTTCGAACTTTAGATTTTTTATAGCTAAATAGTATGAGATCTTTAAATGTTGGCAGTCATAAATAAATTACAATAAGCTGATTTGATATAAAAATAAAGCTATTTTTTACCGACTTCAAAAAAAAAGAAGCGTGCTTTGTCCATACAATTTTTTTAACGTTGAAGCCGCTGAATTGATTTAAATGAAATTTAGTATGGAGAATCCATCCAATACTTAGATCCCTGGGAAGGACGTCTCAGAAGGAGGTCAAGTCTCCTTAATGTTAAGTCTCCTTAATAATACTTACTAAATGTATAGAAGGTCGAGCGCCATTCAACATTTTTATGTTGTATCTTCGATGAAGGAAATCACGGGATATTGGGAAGGGGTCCGCCCTCGTCAAGCTAAAGCTAAAACCCAATATCTGTACGTGATTTCTGGAGAAGCGGGGGTGAGGCGTCATGGAGCCGGCAAAGACCCATGGCGCTATTTTGCCTCAGCAGGAACTGACCCAATCTGCTGGGGGATGTCCTTCCGGGCCTCGACCGGGAGACTTAATGCGAGGGGGGCATGAGGGCGCCAACCCTCATGCTGGTCAGCGAGTGGCAAATGTTGGTACGCTTCAACCTCCGGGCGTATCAATCAATATACAAGGAGATGAAGGATTGACGATACCAATAAATCTGACACGTCTGGAACTTATAGAAATATTAGAAAAAACGGCTCAGACCAGAGGAAAAAAATGTCGACCTGAATGTCACTGAGCGAACCAATACTGTCCTGAACACTATGTACCCTACAATCGTTCCTATGTATAAAAAAAACAACTCCGCGCATTGGAGTCTTCCGATCCATATATTTCGCTCAAAACTCCAAAAAAAAATAATAAGGCTTTGATTCTTCCCAAAAAAGTCACGTCTCTGTTAAAACCGTCAATTGAAAATGTAATTTATCATTATAGCAATAATTATACTACATTGCACCCAGACGAAAATAATATTACCTTGTCGGCAGAAAACCCTTTGTTCCACTAGTTAATTAAGCAAATTTCACAGCTTTGCACATCGACATTACACCCACAGTAAATTCAATAAGGCTTATACATACTTACATACACATAAATACATACTTGAATACATCATGACTGTTATGCACTTAACCAACTAACCGGCCGTCAAATTAAGTATATACGAACGAATACGTTCAAAATTTGAACCTACCTCTTTATTCAGTTTGTTAATATTTATAATAATAAAGTTACAATTAAAAGACACTAATAGCACAGGAAAAAAATATCGAAAATCTGGCTATAATGTTTAACTCTGATGTGACAACCCTATTCCCATAGAAATTTAGTAAATCCTTAGAAATGAAATATCTCCGAAGTCCTGCTATTTGAGCATGTGATTTTTTTTTGTATTGTTAATCACCATAGTGTGCATTAACCTAAAGCTAAAATCATTGCTCCAACATAAAGACAAAGTAGAAAAAAACGATTTTCTAAAAAACAAATAACTAAATTACTTCATAGATATAGCACCTACACGTTCTTTCTTTTGCATATAGTTAGATGGTACTATGGCACATTTTGTTGTAAATATTTCACATGGACTTAATGTTTGTTTTAGGAGCGTAAGTTAAAAATCAGTTTTCCACTAAAATCACAAAAACTTAAATTACTCAAAAACTAAGCGAAATAGAAATATAGTTTCTTCCCCAAAGTTGTATTATTTAATCATATTCATCAAATGAAATCATAAAAACACATGTCCTCAACTAAGGCATTAATCTCACACTGTGCGGCCGCACGACACCACTCTACCAAGTTGCCACTAGATACGGTAAAAGACCTCCTATCCATCCGGGGTTTTCTTTGTGTTATTGTCACAAATTTTTACAAAGCAGTGGTTCGTTGTGATTATACGGGGTCTATAAGGTTCCATTTTTCAGTGGGTCCAAAAACAAAGCAGAGAGTCCAATTGTAAAGAGTGTTCGCCGAGTCCAAAGTCGTAGCCAGGTCAAATCAGTAAAAGAATCTTCGTCAAGTGTCCGTGTAGAGCGCAAAACTGTCAAAGAGCCGAGTAGGTACACAACAAATTCAAATTCACAACCGCCTGAGAACATTGTGCGAAAAGAATGTCGTTAACTGTCAACGTCATTCAATGACAGGTCTAAATCTAGTGCTGGGCTATACCTAGTCAAACGGAAATCGGTTCTTAAACCGGATATTACGTAAGTCCGACCACAATTTAGCGCGGGTCATTTGAATCCTTGTTTATTTAATTATTGATTTTCTCAATAACTACTGATCAGAAAATCATGATAAAAATATGTATAATATTCAAAGGCAAACGTTAACACACAGGATTTTTTTCGAGGGCACTTATCTGAAAGTTGCAGTAGTCAATTCTGTATCGAAGGAAGCTCGCCATGCATGTCTTGGTGATAATGTGCGGAATGCTATAGATGCTGCAATGGATTATGCAAAAAAAAGGTGTGTACATATTTTGATCCGATCCCAAAAATTGTCGAAGCACATTTTTTAACCAGCGAAAACCAATTACCGATACACGAAATTCCAGTATTTTCTGCAAAAAAAAGACACTTAATATCGTTGTCGTAAACGGTACCTAAATATGGAGCAGACGTCTTTCACTAATCCGTAAGATGTCAAGTTACCTAATGCTATTGTTGAAATTTTTTACTTAAATGATGAAGGCGATGATGAAAGAATTATCTTGTTCGGAACTAATATTTGTAAAGATTTAATAAAATCAAACTTTACCTATTACGGCAATGGAACATTCAAAACAACGCCTAAGCCGTTTTACCAGATGTATTCATTACATATAGATATTGCTCAGAATGATGACTCGGGTAACATTTGTTCCCGTTATTTTCGCACTGTTACCAAACAAGACGCAAAACACCTACAAACACCTTTTTTCCATTCTCAAAGAACAGTTTAATATGAATATAATGATGTACAAGTGCGATTATGAAGTAGCAGCTATGAATGCTGTAAAAGAAGTCTTCCCTGACGCAACTATCAAAGGATGCTATTAACATTTTTTACAAGCCATTTGTAGAAAAGTAAAAAAAGAAATTACTTACGATGAAACAAAGGAGAATCGTAATTTCATTCGCTATTTTACGTTATTGGCACTTTTCCCTCCTGGGGTGATTCCAGAAGTCTATTTGACGATTTGCGATATAGCTCCTGACTCTACGTTTTTTCATTTTAATGCTTATTTTAATGAGCAGTGGTTACTAAAAACTACTCCCGATATTTTTAGCTGCTACGGGGTAAAAAATAGAACAACCAACGGCATAGAAGGCAGGCATAAGAGATTAAACTGCAAAATACCAGCAAATCCGACACTTGCAATACATTGTATCATTAAAAAAGCCAGGGTATAAGAAATAAAAATCAAAAGATCTGCCTTTTACTATCCGGAAAAAAAACGTAGGAGACAAGATATACAGGGTGACACCTAAGACGTAATACAAAATTTTATTTTCTGGATCTTCTCATGAGTACGATCAACTTTTACTATGGGACTAATATCGAAATCGGTAGAAAAAAATTGAATCTCCCATACTAAAAGCAATCAGCTGGTTTCACAATTTGTATGGAGACGTCGATTTTATGTTTACGTTTTCGAAGTTGGTCCCATATTAATAGTTGATCGTAATCATGAGTAGATTCGGAAAATAACATTTTGTATTACGTCTTACGTGTCACCTAGTAGAAAAAGATAAGAAAATAGCGAAAATCATTTCTGGTTTCTGTAATGGTGAACTACCAGTTCTAGAATGCTAAAGACGTTTAGACTCCTTACGCTACTGCAAACAGTAACGGGCGGGACTTTTTGTGTTGTGGTTTTGTGCAACTAGTTAGTTTTTATTTCTTTGTTTAAGGAATATGGATGTTGTTTTAAGGATAAGAAGTGTCTGTTTTTTTAAGGATGTTGATGATATTACAAATTATTATCTGTAAAACGCTTTTTAACTGCATATTTTACCAATCCTTGAATAAAGACTGTACACGATAAAATCTGGCCATGCATGATCTGGTGTATCTTTGCGATGAATGCATATTTTCAAGCAGTTTTTTTTTAATATGTTGTATAATTATAATACTATATAATGAAATAAAATCGTATCATAATGTATGGGTATGTGTTAGTTTTCGCCAAATATATTCTATCATACCTTTCATCTCTTGTACAGCGTTTTTTGACAATATTCACTCACTTCCTGCTTCTACGCCACAACTGTATTTATATTGTTACAAGCAGTTTTACCCACAATAGAATGTCGTCTTACGAAAAAAATACTTTTTGAAACTCATTTCTATTTGTAGTAGTCAGGAAGACTTTTTACTCCAAGCACTGAAAGTTGTTTTTGTATGGGAGGCATTTATTTGTCAAAAAGTCAAATTCGCCAAAGTTAAAAAACCTCAGAACTATCTTAATCTGAATATAATTAGGAAAGTTTTAACTATTGTGGTAAGATAATTTAATAAGGTATAATTTGGCTTGTATAATTAATAATAATAAAATGTTTTAAAACGGAGAATTTGGTAAGACTGTCAGAAGATCGTGTACAAAAAAATAAAGGTACTGTGGATTATATAAGGGTCTAAGATACAGACGCTCTTACATTTTATTATGATTGTATTTTTATTATGTAGTTTCATAACCACTGAGTATTACAAAAAAGTGCTGCTTGAAAATTAGCATTCATTAAAAAAATACACCAGATCATGCATGGCCAGATTTTATCGTGTACAGTCTTTATTTCGCATTGTGATTAGATTTTTTGGTTCGCAGATAACCACAATTTATTCATTACTTTCGTTTTCAAATTTTATGCATGATTGTACTTTTGGTGTATTGCGATTCTGGTCTTTTGCGAATCTGCTATCATGAGAATCTGGTATTATAAGAATCTGGTGTTTTGCGATTCTGATCTTTTGCGAATCTTCTATTATGAGAATCAGGTATTATGAGTCTGGTGTTTTGCGAATCTGGTGTTTTGCGAATCTGGTATTCTGAGAATCTGGTGTTTTGCGAATCTGGTATTCTGAGAATCCGGTGTTTTGTGAATCTGGTATTTTGCGAATCTGGTATCCAGCAAACAAAGGGTTCCTTCTTTAAACATGCAATACGGACACATTACTGCATTCCTAAACATTTGAATGCTATGAGAGGTATTCAAAATCTTATCGCATGTCGCTTAATCAATGCGGCCGCCAATTTAGCTTGAAAGGTGTTAGTTTTACTGACGTCGCCGTCGCATGGCAATCGCCTGACCAGTGCGGCCTCGTTAGGGACTCGTGCTACGGATAGATTCAAAACACGTACCTATTTAAATAGTAAAAGCGATTCAATAAAGTGACATAATTGAAATGTTCGTGCTAACTATTCACGCCTACACTATACTCTTTGACTAAGCCTATTAACTGGACCATAGTGTAATTATTTCACACGATATGATGATCCAAAAAATTTCCTTAACTGAATGATTAATGTCAAAAATGGTTAAAACGTTTTATAACTATATTTAGTATTGAACATTTGATAATCAATTAAGTATTGACAATTAAACAACTAGCACGGTATTTTGTATGGTATTAATTGAATATCACAGTATTACAAGCAAATATGCACTTAAAGGCCTTTCAAAGGTACACACGTTTAACATTGGTTCTACAGAAACGTTTATAAATGTATATATTTTAATTATGTCATGTAAGAAGATTTTATAAAGGCCATAAATAATAAAATAATTAAGGTAAACAGGCACGAGATTTAACGGTTACATTTATGATTGTGTTTGCCGTACACTCTCATACCTTTTAAACCTTAACTCTCATACCGTTAGCTATAGATAAATCCTAGAGGGGTAGGCAGAGACCACTTATAGATATTATATTAACCATTAACGTATCCGTTTAACAAAACCAATACTAATACTTTATAAATGAAAATATTAAACATTGGTACACTTACCGAGGTAATTTTAGGATATAATTACATTGTGTTGTGACATTAAATTACTTAATTCATTGAATACAGACAAATGATAAGATACTAAAAAGGTTGGTATTAAATGGAAATCAACCTTAAATAGGTAATAAAAAATTAACATTTTATCATGTACAATTGGAGGCTCGTTGTTGCCGCCAAGCAGAATGGAAACCTGCGGCCGAGTCGGAGTCAGAATCGCCTGTTTCGCTGCTGCCAATTCGTGCTCTAGGCTGAAAATAATAGTTATTTATTTAGGCCAAATCACATCTCCAATAACACCAACTACAAACTAATTGTAATTGTAAGTTATTTGGTGATAAATGCTTAGCTTTTCTACGAAACACGTTAAGTACTGACGAGATAAATATTGTACGTGTAGCCTTGTCTCTGTATTGCGTGAATGAAATATAATCCATCACCATTTATCATATTGATATTAATTTTCCATAATGATTGATTATTATTAATTTTCCATGTTGCCTTCGCCTTAGATAGTCAAAAAAGGGAATACAAAATTTTATTACAGTTATTGGTAAACAGGTTTAAACCCTTCCGGGACATCTGGTCTAGAGTAGCAAAATGTCCATGATACCAGAAAGTCCAGTTATACAAAATGACGAATTTAAAATGTCCACACAATCAAAATGTCCATAGTGTCAAAAAATAATGATATCAAAATGACTACATTATCAAAATGACTAGACTATCAATATGACTATATTATTGAAATGACTAGATTATCAAAATGACTAGATTATCAAAATGACTAGACTTTGAATATGACTATATTATTATTACTTTAGTCTCTAGGGATTAATAAGGAGCTTAAGTCCCGATACGCAGAGACTAAAGTAACATTTTAAGAGCATGAGAAGTGAAAATCTACTTACACTCTACGTGATAATTAAAACTCTTTAGATAAAATTATTACAGGCCACTTCAACTCTCACTTATGCATTTATAAGCATAGATATTACCCTTCAATGTCAATCACAAATGACAAATACTATTCATAACCATTCGTTCTTAGTTCAAAGGAAACATGTCTTCAATAAAGTTTTTAAAAAACCAGAAAAATAGGGATGCCATTTTGCGAGACGGCTACAGATATAACTTGAGTGTTACGAATAAAAAGTCAAGCCTATGGAGATGCGTGCATCGTGATATTTGTTCAGCCACCATTACTGTAGACAGAACAAAAACTTTGGTAATACGTGAAACCAGTCACGTTTGTATTGCACAAG